>JXCR01132201.1:0-18182 GCA_002079205.1 Phalaenopsis hybrid cultivar
CTATGGCTAGACCTAGGCTACTAAAGAAGTTTCTTGACCTCAACCAAAAGTGAGGTCAACAAGATGCCTTACTCCATTTAAGGTGGCCTTAGATCGATCTTGAAGAACGAAAATAAAATGCCTTACTCCATTTAAGGTGGTTTCATACTTATCTCGAAGATTTTTGTAGAGAATCAGATGCCTTACTCCATTTAAGGTAGCCTTAGACTGATCTTGAAAAATGAGAATAGGATGCCTTACTCCATTTAAGGTGGTCTCATACCTATCTCGAAGATTCATGTGGAGAATTAGATGCCTTACTCTATTTAAGGTAGTCTTAGACCGATCTCAAAAGATGAGAATAGGATGCCTTACTCCATTTAAGGTTGTTTCATACCTATCTTAAAGATTTGTGTAGAGAATTGGATGCCTTACTTCATTTAAGGTGGTCTTATATTGATCTCAAAAGATAAGAATAAGATGCCTTTCTCCATTTACATTAGTCTCATACCTATCTAGAAGATTCGTGTAGAAAATCAGATGCCTTACTCCATTTAAGATGGCTTCAGAATAATCTTGAAAGATGAGAAAGTGATGCTTTACTCTATTTAAGGTGGTCTCATACCTATTTAAAAGATTTGTGTATAGAATTAAATGCCTCACTCCATTTAAGATGGTCTTTTACCGATTTAAAAAGATGAGAATAAGATGCGTTACTCCATTTAAGGTGGTCTTATACTTATCTCAAAGATTTGTGTAGAGAATTGAATGTTTTACTCCATTTAAGGTGGTCTTATACCGATATTGAATGATGAGAATAGGATGTCTTACTCCATTTAAGGTGTTCTCATACCTATCTTGAAGATTCAACTAGAGAATCAGATTCCTTACTCCATTTAAGGTGTTCTCATACCTATCTTGAAGATTCAACTAGAGTATCAGATTCCTTACTCCATTTAAGGTGGCCTTAGACTAATCTCGAAAGATGAGAATAAGATGTCTTACTCCATTTAAGGTGGCCTCATATCTATTTTAAAGATTTGTGTAGAGAATAAGATGTCTTACTCCATTTAAAGTGGCCTTTGACATCAAAAGATGAGAATATAATACCTTACTCCATTTAAGGTGGTATTATACCTATCTCTAAAATTTTTTTGAAAGATTGCGATAGGAAGGGCTCCTAAAGCAATATGGTATCAGATATAAAATCCTCAATCTCTATAATATAACATGCACCATTGCAAAGCAATCGCGGAATCAAATATAAAATCCTCATCCACTAATATATTGTGTGCACTATTGCAAAACAATGCGGAATTGGATATAAAATCCTCATGTTATCGTGTGCACCATTGCTAAGCAATGAAAAATTAGATATAAAATCATCATCCTCTAAAATATTGTGTGCACCATTGTTAAGCAATGTAAGATTAGATATAAAATCCTCATCCTCTAAAATATCATGAGTATAAGAATTTAGTTACCGACCCCAAGTGCTAAGATGGTTGAGTGCTGATATTTTGTGAATTCAAAGATTTCATGAAGAGTGTGACACTCTGTGGAGGTTGTGACAAATTAATGCAGACAAAGACATTCGAGCTGCGAAAACGGAGCATGAGAAACCTCAAACTTAAGAGGAACAAACTTATTAATTTTATCATTTTTCTTGTTGTCTTTATCAAATTTTATTATCAAGGTATATTTTTCAAAATTTAATTTTCATTGATTATTTGTTTCAAAATTTTTATTTAAATTTTATTAGCAAACTTTTGTTGTATTGTTCTTTGTTCATTACAATTTAGAACCAACGTATGGTTCTGCGGCTCTTTATCAATATCGTACAAAGGGCAATTTGACAAATATATTGAAATCTGAAATAAATTTCATTGAACTGCTTCAAATATGTATTACAAACTGAACGCATGCTGAATATGTCAAAAGATAACATGTTGAATACATTCTGAGACATCAAATGTTGCGTACCTATCAGATAGTGAATAGACCTGAAACATTCCATATCATTTCTGCCATACCCTGATGTAGTACAAAAGGTGACAAGAAGCATCTATCTGTCTTATGTGATGAGCTCATGATCAAGTTGACCTTCTAAGCTACACTCCAGGATAAGAATTTCATTTGCGTGCACTTAGAGGTACAAGTATCTCATAGCTAATACCGGCGCAGCTCTTCCAATTCTGAGTCATGACGGAATCCATGCGGTATATTGCTATCATTCATTCTTCTTAATATCACAGAAACTCTACGGTGTTGTACTCCTAAGATGCATTACTTTTTTAGATCTGCTTTATTTCCTTTTAAAATCAAAACTCAACCCATTGGTAGCGGAATCTCAACGGATCCTCAGAATTCTCCAGAGCCAACAACATCAATTTCTCTCCCAAACAAAATATTAATGAAATCATGGTGATCAATATGCAGAGGAATGCAGTCTACTTCATCATAAATGTTGATTATGCAGCTATTCAGGATATAATCTGCCGGTAGTATGCTCCACCTGACCATTATTTTGATCATCCTATTTGTCTCGGAAGGCAAAGGATCCACCTTGTCGTATCTTAGGATAGCTGGGGGGTTCCCTAACCTATCCTTTTTAAAGTTATAACAGCAACCACATTGAATTGTAATTCATCTTTTGCCCCTCATCCATTTCTAAGGCTCTGAGTAGGTCTTCTTCATTAACAGATCGGCTCGACTTTGTCCCTCAAGTCGAATACTCAGTCGAGAATGATTCTCTCATCATTTTCAGAGAAAACTCTTGTATGCAGTTCCAGAACTTCCAAGATGTTAACGAACTTCCCTTGAATTTCTTCATAAAATTCAAATTCTCTCTTCTTGACTCTACTCATTATTTCAAATTCTACCGTAGGAAACCTTTGCAGCCGTTGGGGCCGCTCTTTCATTTCAATATCTGTGGGAAACCATGTCTGATCTGACTCCATATACATCTAGATGTATGATTCAGTATCCAGGTGCGCGACCTCCTAGTACCTTGTGTCTGCAGTTATATACTCTTCAATGCTACAGTAATGTTCCAAATGGAGGACATTACTTCTCAGGCACTCCACAAATGCTTCTGCTGTTGATGATTGTCTTGGAATTTCAATGTTGCACATCAAGCAACCCTTATAAAGCTCATCTGGAATTTCTGTTAGTGTCGACTCTGCGACTAACTTTGACTCATCCTCCATGACGGGTGGAATGGAAGAAGTTTCCCTCATGCATGACATGAATTTTTCCCTCAGGAATCGGGGTAAGTGTCGCCTCTACTTCTTGTATACGTCTTTTCTTTTGATGTAGGAAAGCTCTATGCTTATGGTGCTTGGCGTTACGGCGTTGTGTCCTTCTAAGCGGCGTATATGACACTCTTTCTTCATTAGCACTGACCAAGTTTCCTATCGATTCAGTGATCATGGATGGTAATCAACTGGTTCCTTGCATCGGATGTTGTAGTGTCGCTGATCTCTTCCTCTTCAGTGTGGAGTCTTCTTTGGTACCAATTCTAAGTAATGATGGCAATCCTTCTGTCTGCCAATGGCTGACTATGCTCATCAGGGGACCCTCGTAGTCTACGTGGACCTGACCGAAGTCCAACTCAAAGTTTACGATGTCGCTCTGGGCTACCCTTTCTTTGTTTAGTGCGAGATTCAAGCCGTCTCTAAAAGCAAAAATTAACTTTTGCCCCGACATCTTTCTGCAGAAGATAGAAAAGCATTAGTGCACTGAAGTCCAACATAAACAAGAACAACAACTAATTAGTTTTCAAACAAGTTTTGAATTTATGCAAGTGCAAGTATTTTATTATTATTATTTATTTTTATTTAGTTAAATTTTAAAATTAAAACAAAAGAAATTAAAGTAGATAAATTCAAATATTCACATTATTGAGGTTTATTTTATTATAAAACTTTGGACCCAGTCACATACTCTGGCCAAATAAATAACCCCAGAACAAGCAACAATTTCAAAAATTCATTTCAAGAAATGTCATGTCATGTATTATATCTTCAAATATTTGTCATTAACCAGCAGCACAGGTCTTTCTCCTCAGAAATTCACTAGCTGGTAAGATCCTTTTAAGTAAACCTTCTTTATGACAAATGGTCCCTCCCAAGTTGGTTTGAATTTTCTGCCTATCTTGCGGTGTGCAAGAATAGGTCTTTTGAAAACAAGTTTGAGATCACCAAATTTAAACACCCTTGGGCAGACCAATTTGTCATGATCCTGCACCATCCTTGCTTGGTATAGCTTCAAATTATGATGTGCTTCTAATTGTTTTCCCTTGAGACCTTCCAATTCTTCAATTCTGAGCTTTGCACTTTCTTTTGTTGTAATTTGATTGGCAACGAAGACTCTGAGAGATGGTATTTGGACTTCTAACGGCAGTAAAACCTCAAACTCGTACCCAAGTACATAGGGTGTACATCGAGTCGGAGTTCTGAACGTCATCTGGTAGGTTTACAAAGCTTCTAACATGTTATCATGCCATCCTCTTTTATTCTCGTCCAACATCTTCTTTAAAATTTACACGAGCGTCTTATTAAAGGCCTCAACCGGGCCGTTTTCTTTGGGATTGTAAATTGTAGAGTATCTCTAGTCTATCCCATGTCATTTGATGAAGTTTTTGATCCTTGTGCTCTTGAAGGCTAACCCATTGTCAAAAATCACTTAGCACGATACACCAAAATGGTAGATAATTTGGCTCTTGAAGAATTGAAGAACGTGCTACACCGTAACCTTCCGTAATGACACTGCTTCCGCCCATTTGGAGAAGTAATATGTAGCTACAAGAATAAATCTGTGTCTCTTAAAGGATGGAGGGTCTATTAGATCTATTATGTCTGTGCCCCAACCTTTGAATGGCCACGAGGCAACAATTAGATGTAGCAAATTTGGATGTTGGTATAAGATCACCCCATGCACTTGCAAAGGTGACACCTTCTGGCTAAATCCATGTAGTCAAATATCATCATTGGCCAATAACATCTGAGTCTTTTAAAATACATTTTCATCTTTGGCTCTGACTGGTGAGCTCCACAAAATCTGGCATGTACTTCTTTAACAATATTCTGTACTTCTACTCTAATCATACATCTCAGCCACATCTGATCGAATGATCTTCTGTAGAGGACATCACCCACTAGAGCATATGACATAGCTCTTCTTAACATGTGATAAGCTTTAGACTTGTCTTCTGTCAGCTTTCCTGATTGTAAATATTCTATCAAAGGCTTACACCAATCTTTGTTAATGTTAGCAACTACAAACATCGTCTCTTCTTCTCTTCCGAGCTTGTGTAGATTGTTCAGGTTGATCTGAGACAAATCTTGACATCTTTGTATTGTAATGTCAATGGAATCCTCCAGTGGACATGCCAGTTACTTAGAAAGTTTTGCTAGAGCATCGGCATGGGCATTATCTCCTTGAGGAATCTGGTATAGGGTCACATTAGGGATATGCTCTAAAAACTTCATTGTGTATCGATGTTATTTTGCTAGCCTTAGTTTCAAAATCTTATATTGTCCAATAACTTTTTGGATGACGAGTTGCGAGTCACCATAGATGACAATGGTGTATTCTTTCATCAATATCTTGGATGTTTGGAGTTACACATGGATGTATTCTTAGAAAGTGATGAAAGAAATATTTTTGACTATGTTTTCAATCTCAGAGATAGAGGCCGAGCAGGATTACTAAAGAAGAAGGCATGCTGAGACACAGAAGTGGATGCGGTGGAAAGAAAAATTTACTATTCAGTGTAGATGCTACTATAATTTTGTTAAGGACAGGCAAGGGAACCCCCCTAGGATCTTAAGGTACAAAGAGGTGGATCTCCTAACATTTTCAATAAAATGAATGAAAAAGAGAATGGTTAGACGGAGCGTATTGCCAGCAGATTGCATTCCAAATAGCTACATGATCAACATTTATGAGGAAGGATACTGCATTCCTCCCCACATTAATCATCACGACTTTGTCACTCATTTTTGTATAGCATCCTTCATAAGCAGAAGCAACATACTATTTGGGAAAGAAATTGACGTTGTTGGCTCTGGAGAATTCAGAGGATCGATCGAGATTCCATACCGATTGGTTTTGTGTTAGTTCTAAAAGGAAACAAAGTAGACTTAGCAAAGCATTGCATTCCTGGAGTATTACATCACAGGGTTTCCATCACATTGAGAAGAATGGATGACAGCTAAGTGCCATACAGATTCTAGCCAAATACAAAGTTGGAAGAGTTGCGCCCGTATGAGCTGTGAGATAGTTTTACCTCTACGTGCACGTGAAAGGAACTCTTGTCCCTAAGCATGGTTTAGAAGGTTAGTTTGATCACCTGCTTACCCCACAGGATGGATACACAGATGAGATGAATAGACAGTTGTCACCTTTTTGTAGTAGATCAGAGAAGAGTAGATATGATATATGATGTTTCAGATGTACTCAACATGATGTCTTTTAAGAGTTCCAGCAAGATTGGTTGTACCACATATTTGTACAATTGATGGAAAACCGCATAACCACATGTTGGTTCTAAATTATAACGAAGAAAGAGTGATACAAAGAAAGTCTAATAAAAAAATAAAATTCAAAATTGAAAGGTAAATAGATGAAAGTTAAATCTAAAAATACATCTCAATAAAAAAATGATGACAAAGATAACAAGAAAAACTATAAAAATGATAAACCAATTCATGTCAAATTCATAGTTTCACACTTCGTACTTTCGCAGCACGAATTTCACCATCTACATGAATTTTTCACAATATCAATGGAGTTTCACACTCCTCCCAAAAATCCCACAAATCTTTCCACATCACTATCAATCTTTACATTCCACATATTCATAAACTCAGCACCATAAATTTGCTACACTCTTCTCACAATGTTCTCAAGGTCAATACCTAAATTTTGATTCCTTTCTATTACCTCTTGGGTTAGATGTGAGTCCCTGAGCTTTATTTCCCAATGTAGCTCGTCTCCTCTTAGGTTAGATGTGAATCCTTATGCTTTCCTTCCTAATGTGACTTAAATCTTCGAGATAGATATAAGACCGCCTTAAATGGAGTAAGGCATACTATTCTCATCTTTTGAGATCTGTCTAAGACCACCTTAAATGGAGTTAGGCACCTTTTTCTCTATATAAATCTTTGAGATAGGTGTAAAATCACCTTAAATGGAATAATGCATCCTATTTTGATCCTTCGAGATCGGTCAAAGGCCACCTTAAATAGAGTAAGGCATTCGATTCTCTACACAAATCTTTGAGATCGTCATAAGACTACCTTAAATGGTGCAAGGCATCCTATTCTCATATTTTGAGATCAGTCTAATGCCACCTTCAATGGAGTAAGGCATCTAATTCTCCACACAAATCTTCGAGATAGCTATAATACCACCTTAAATGGAGCAAGGCATTTATTCCCATCCTTCAAGATCAGTTTAAGGCCACCTTAAATGGAGTAAGGCATCTGATTCTCTGCACAAATCTCCGAGATAGGTATAAGACCACCTTAATTGGAGTAAGGCATTTTATTCTCATCCTCCGAAATTGGTCTAAAACGCCACCTTAAATGGAGTAAGACATCTGATTCTCTACACAAATCATCGAGATAGGTATTAGGCCACCTTAAATGTATTAAGGCATCCTATTCTCACTTCTTCACACTTTCGTTATCTCTTGGGCTGAATGTGAGTCTCAGTGCTTTCCTTCCCATCGTAGCACTCCTTTTCCTTTGACTAGTCTTTTGAGTTGGATGTGAGTCCCCGTGCATTCCATCTCAATCCAGTCTCTTCACATATTTTTGGCTTCCAAAATTAAATTTTTACAAAATGAAAACCAAAACCAAAATAAAAATCAATATCAAAATTAAAAGTTAAAACATCAAAATCAAATTGAATATTTGTTGTGGTTGTCAGTATCCCTGATGGTTACCTCTGCAAATCTGTTGCATAGTTCTTCGCTTCGGTTAGCAAACATGAAATCACCTTGTGAATTGTAAATTCACTCTTGAAATTAACATTTTGAATTCAAATTCAATCAAGGATTCCTTCAGTAATCCCTAACTAAAACCTTATCCACCTTTCCTTTTTTTCTTCTTTGAGCATGTTGGCTCAGAGAGTTATGTTGGCTTTGTTGATCTCTTCGATCAACACCAATACATGCGGTGTGCTTGATCGACACACCAAACCTATTGGGGGTCCATTTATTGACCTTACTTTTTGTTGAGGCCTAGTATTTCTTCATTAGGAGCCTAAGATCTAGCCATATTACTTTTCTATTGATTATCCTAAATGTCTAGTGATGGAGCCCTCACCATTAGAAATTCTAAATGTTTCTTTGCTCTTCTTGGAGTTCCAAATGTTAGTTTTAACCTCTAGCACTTAGTAGGATGGAACTAATATAACGAAGCTCAAGAGGGGTTCCCCATAGAATTGTCTGACCTTAGTGCTGACCCTGGGTAATCTGGCTTGGTCTAGTACACACACTTGCACTTCACACTTCCACCTCCTACCTTGAACCCTATCATACACTTGTTTAGTTTGATTCCCTTGCCTCTTTAGAGACTCATGTGGGTGGTCCCCGACCCAAACCCTTAGTCTTTGGCTTGGGTGGATAAGACCAGAACATGGAGGATCCAAAGTGGGGTTTCTCTGGACTAATGACGCCATGAGGGTAATTCTATGATTAGTATTTCCATCAAACCTCAACCCTACCCTAATTTCAAATTTTGGCCTTGTAGCCCTCAACTTCCCCAAAATTACCAAATTGCCCATGAAACCCTAAAAACTCAAGGTTGGCCCAAATCCCTCAATTTTATTTGAAAATCATTTCAACCCATTTCATACTATCCAAATTTCTCAAAACACTCCAAAATTTTTATATTTACCAAAATACTGCCAAATTTGTCAAAATTACCAAAATGCCCTTAGGGACCCAAAATTTCAGAAAACCTCTAAAATCATTTCAAGAATCCTTAAAACCAATTCTTGACCATTGATTAGGTCTAATTTGACCAAATTGACCCATTTTGACCAAAATCACAATTTTGCTTTTTAAAGCCCAATTACCCCAAATCACCCCCAATTTCCACCGATTTGACTCCAATGTTTCATAATTTCAATTATAAACTCAAATTCATCATGTCCTAACCCAATTGATAAAAAATTTATGGAAAATTGAACCCAATTCCAAACTCTAAATCCAAATCCAAGTGAATTGCCTAAAATTGATCCAAAATCTAAAATCCCCCAAATTGAACTTCATGACCAATTCAATTCTCCAAATTTTAAATTCACATTAAAACTCATTATGTCTAAACTCAATTTCAACCAAATCCAAATCCAAATCCATTTGATTATCAATTTAAAAATAAATAATCATCATGCACATGCTTAAAAGAACCCATTTTCATAAAAAGTTTCCAAAAGCCCATATGATTAATTTTAAAAGCCTAAATTGAGCCCACATGATATAAATCTATCCTTTATAATGTTATGACATGAAAACCCTTTTCATCATGGCATCATACCAAATTTCCCCAGCTCAAGGGGTTCAATTTTGGCATTAAAACTCATTAGGCATCATGGCATGATTTTTCTATAATTCATGAAAATTAAAAATTCCATTTGCATGAAAGCTGCCCATGACATCATACACAACATAGCATGTCTCATGGATCCTTCCATTGCCATCCCAAGGTCAACTTTGCCAAATTTGAGAAAAGGAAGTGACACTTCCCTCTCCCTCCTCCATTTGAACTTACCCTTCTCATGCAAATTCAAACTCAGTCTCCCATACCCAAGCCAACCATTTAACTTCACTAAGACCTGCTCAAGTGTCTTAAGATCAACTCTAACCACTTTGGCACCTCATTTAGCCAAGTGACCAACGGTTAAACCCAAGCTAGCCCAAATTTCCAAAACCTTAAATCTGCATTGGATTTTCACTATGGAACCACTTTAAACCTAAATTGACTCCACCACTCAACCTCCCTGGCTCACCCGAGCCAGAGGGTGACTTGACCCTGGCCAGCCAACCACCTTAGCCACCAGAAAACCCATCCCTGTGAGGGTCCAAATGACTTAAACACCAACCCTCTGAGCTGTCCCATGGCAATTGGCCACTGGAGCCCTCCTTCTCTCCACCTAAGTGGCTCCCCTGCCACCATGGTATGCCTTGATGGCAGTCATGGCCTCCACTATAAATAGAAAACCTCCACAACCAAAGGGAGATGATGATCAAAACCTTAACAAAACTCTGCGAAACTCTTGCCAGACCACTTTGCAATCCTAAGATGCCAATCCCAACCATTTTTAGCCCCTCATCTCCACTGTAAAACCTTAATTTCACCACTAAAATTCAGGAGTTTTCAAGGCCATACCAACAAGTACATCTAAACTCCAAATTGACTATCCCACAAGCTTTACCAGAGCCAAAAAAGACTTCTCCAACAAAAGCCCCATCATTTTGAGCACTGTAACCTAAATATAGGCTAAGACTGAATCACTCTCTGGTCAAATTCTTACTTGGACTCAACCTCAGTTCAATTTGACACTTGGAGGAGGTTCGCCGACGAATCTCAGGAACAAATCCAACTGAGGCTACACCTCTTGGACTAAGTTATGGACTATTTTCCTCAAACAAAGCTTAATTTGGTCATTTATGAAGCAAACATATATTTCATACTTAATTAACCATAAAATAGGTTTGACTTGAGTAGATGAAGCTTTAGAAACAAACCCCATGTGATTTGGTTGAGAATCAATGGATAAATTAGGTTTAGAAAATAAAAGATTTACAGTTTTGAGCCATTGGGTATGAGGACCATGAGTCATCAGATCGCGCGTGTCTCGTACGAACAGAACAAATTGTACCGAACATATGGATGAAACATAAAGCATGGGCTGCGTGGCTGGTATACCAAAATAATATGTTGTTTAAAGTATAATTTAGTGATATTACACTTTAAAGAAGGGTATTTTTTATTTTTGTTACAATTTTATCATTGTTAGGAATTTGGAGAAAAAGTAGCAAAATGGACAAAATTTGGAGCCAAAATAATGAATTTTGGGAATATAGCACATGATGCTCCAGATTGGTGCATGATGCGTCGTTTGATAGAGCCTTGGCGTGTGATGCGCCAGATTCGGTGCTAGATGCATCAGTGATAACTATTTAAAAATTAAGGTAGTTTGATGCAAATTTTGTGCATATTTTCAAAGGGACACTTGTTCTAAACACCTTTTGGAGTAATTCAATGCATCTACACACTTTAGAAGGTTCTTCAATGATGAGATGTGTTTGTTGGATGAAATGACACATCTTTTGAATCCAAAAGAGTAGACTTTTGGAGGGAGATTTGGAAGGAATTTTGAATTCCTTTTGAAAGGAGGTAGCCCCCAATAAAAGAAGAAGACCTCAAAGAGTTGGATGTGACATGAAAAGGGGTGGCATGAAAAGGAAGAGGAAGAGATAGAGAGAGAAAGTCAAGGGCTTGGAGATTTTTTTCTAGGGTTGTAAGAGGAGAGGGAAGGTGAGAGATTTCTTCTTCATTACACTTCTAAGAGAGAATTAGTTATAAGAGGAGAGGGAAGGTGAGAGATTTCTTCTTCATTACACTTCTAAGAGAGAATTGAGAGTGAGGTGAGAGATTTCTTCTTCATTACACTTCTAAGAGAGAATTGAGAGTGCTTGTAAAGAGAGGAAAGCTTTCAAGAGAACTTCTAGGTATTTTCTTGAGAAGGATTGTGAGATAAGTTGTTTCTTCTATTTCTTTTGTTTTGTAAACTTGTTTTTATATATGAAATCCAGGTTTTGTCGAATCCTTCTCATGAATTCTGAGTAGTCTTCTTTATCCTTCTCCCAACTTTAAAATATGATTTTGTGAAGAAGTAATTTTATTTTCTATAGTTTTAAATGTTAATAATTTGAGATGATTTGAACTCTGCTTTTCATTTACTTTTTTATTGGGCTAATTGAATGGTTAAAATGTGTTGAGAAACATATGTTCTAAATGAGCTATGACTTCTATAACATGGGGAGAATCACATTTTATTTCATGGGAGAGTATGTCGTCCATGAATTTGAGTGCAAATAAATAAGGAAAAATACTTTATTGGATGCATAATTAGAGATTTTAAGGTGACAGATTAAAATCCGTAATTTAGTCTAGTTGATTGAAAACTAATGCAAGATTGTTAGCCGTCAAGGGAGGGAGTTGTGGGAGCTCTCGAGTGGCAGCTGATATCTTCCTAGCCTAACCACAGAATTAGGGACCAAACTCTAGATTAGTCAATGTTCTTTATAACGCTTGGAAGAGGGTAAAGAATATGATTGCTCCTATTTGACACAAAATAGTTTTAAATTTATATTTTCAAATGATTTTAATTTCTTCACAATCCATATGCTCATTGTAAGGGGAAGGATGCTTTCTAAAATTTGAACTTTTCATCAACAAAAAATTCATTTAATTTTTGTAATTTTACATTTGAAAGTTTAGTTTATGATTTAGTTAACTTTGTCTTTCAACTATATTTTAAATAGCATTCACTTTAACAATTAATATTCAAACTTTGCACTTTACTTTTGTACTTTTAAAATAGTAATTTACATTATAATCTTAAGAACTTTTTACGTTCATTTCCAACTTTCCTGTGGGATCGATATCTAGGACTCCATTAGAGCAATTTATTACTTGAGTGATATGTATACTTGCGTTATTTTTAAAGGGAATTTGGCAGTTTAAAAGAGTTTTAAAGATAAAATATTTTTATTAAAGTTATTTTGTTGGGATTACATTCCATATTTATTATTATATATGTCATTTGTATTTTGTAATATTGAAAAATAATTGCAAAATTAACGCACAAAATCTACCCACATCAATGGCAGCCGAGTAAGATGGCGACATCAAATGGTGAAGCGCCATGTAGCAGTTTGGATCCGTCACATGTTGAGGTGGCACTGAGTCAGATAAGTAGAAAAATAGGATTTAAATGATTTATTTAATTCAGTTAAGTTCAAGAATTCATGTCTCTCTGTAGAAAAATGTTAAAAATTAAAGAAAAATACCCACTTGCTTAGTGAACAGAGGAGCATAATTTGGCATAAAACTTAAAATTATTTGACTTATATTTTATTTTTAATTACTTAAATACTCAAAAATCTAAATTAATCATAAGTCATTAAATACTAATCATAATAATTAGGAGTGCTCTCTATTTTTTTTCAAAATTAGACAACACGTCTAAGTATGGAAGCCCTAATTTTAAAAATAAATCACTCATATTTATGTAAAAAAACATTATAAAAATTAATATATAAATCATAAAAATTTAAACTTGTTTTGGTAGGTTCACTGTGATCAGAGGACCCTTAAAAAATTGTTAATTGGATTTAAATAACTAAACACGCCATAATATGTAATTAAGTCCTTAAAATGAAATAAAAATTAGAAAATTAAAATATAAATAGAAAAAAAATCATAAAGTTAGGCCCACATTGTAAAAAAATGATCATTTTAACCCACTGCAAAAATTTGAAACCTATATGAAATATATTTACCACCAAACTTGATTTTCTAAGTAAAATGACATTTTTTTCATTAAAATAATTATGATGATTAAAATATAATAAATAAAATTACAAAAATGGTTTTGGGAGTTCCTTTTGCCCACGTAAGCTTAAGAAAAATAAAATGGAGGTTAAAATAAATATTTGATTTTTAAGTTATTACTCAAATTTTAAATAATTAAAAAATGATAAATATCACCAAAATTCAAAAATGTCCCAAAATGTCAAAATTCGTTCCCTGGTCACTTGGGAGCAATTAAAATATTTTTAATAATTTTCTAAATAAAGTTATAGATTTTTAAAGGCTTAAAAATGAATTTCCCATAATTTTCCACTAAAATAATTACAATAAGTAAAATGTAAATCACAAAAATATGAAATTTATTTCTCTGGGTTTCTTGGACTTAGAGAGATATAAGAAAAAATATACAAGTTAATTTTCAACTTAAATAGTATTTTATGTTTAATCAATACTCAAAATCATTAAATAATCATAATAATTAAAATATAACCTAAAAAAATCATGAAAATTGGTCCTAGTGGTCCTCTAACCTAGGTGAACCTTCAATGATTTTCCTAAAACATATAATTTGTTTCGTTTGATTAAATGAATTAATATTGAAAATCTCTATTTTTGAATAAAATAATTATTAAAAGTTAAATAAAAATCAGAAAATTATAGTTTACTTTATCCATAAGTTGGGTACTATAAGAATTTCAAAGTCATTTGAGTTATAATTAATGAGTTATGGAGTGGAAAGCCCTATGGGCAAAATGGTAAATTTGGATTTTTTAATGCCTTAATTAAAATTTAGGATTAATTAAAAGGGTAAAAGGGTTATTTTGATCAAAATGAGCTCTTTTGGATGATTGAAACATAATAGATTAAATTGTATAAACCAATACCCCATTTTTCTACAATAAGGGTATGACTTTAATTTTCCTAAACTATTATAATTGGGAAGTTAATTGAATTAAGTAATCCTAAGGCGAGGGGTTTGATTTTGGAAAATGATAACTTATTAATTTAAAACCCCTAGTTAATGTTTGAAAGATATTATAATAATTAATAAAGATTAAGGTTACCACATAATTTAATATCCCTAAAAGTTCTGAATTTATCCACTCATAAGTTTTAAGGGCTTAGTACTGAACTAGGCTTAATTTGAATTTGCTTAATAAGGTTTAGGAAATAAACATAACTAATTATGAACATTTTGCAAACACTACAAGCCCAGATTTAATTCTAGGCATGAAATTCTTAATAACCTAAGCTTGCTCCCCTTAAGGGCATCAACTTAGTGTCATCCTCCGAACACCATTACGATTTTTTGGATATTTTGCAGGACAAATGAACCTATTATACTTTGTTCAAGAAAATAATCTATTAAAACTTCTAGGGAACCATCAGGTTGTGTCCTAAAACTTAGTAGGGGTAGCTTGAAACTTTTCTTCCCTATATTCTTTCCTGAAAATTATATATGGTGCAAAAGCTAACCATGCAATGGGATTAGCGAGAAGATGACAGGTACTCATTTACATCATATGCCCCACAAATTTACTCATTTACTTTCCTGAAATTTTCCCTATTTTCACCCGTTTACATTACCCCAATTTAAATGAGCTTAACAACTCTTTTAGACAAAGTAAATTCAAAAGAAAATAGTGGTACTAGAACGAATGAACTGCGAAATCCTAACCGATGTCGCTCTAATTAAATTTAACCCTCCCCAAATAAGAAATTTGAACATAACAAAACAAAAAATTGAAATATACATGTGATTAAACCTTTTGAACCTTAGACATTAGGATTGCTACTTCGACAAGGAGCTTGGAGCTAGCACTGTGGACAACACGACAAGTGGATCTACAATAAAAAATTTTCTTAGAATTAAACAACAAGCCATATGACTTCTAGGTTTTCCACCTAGTTCGACAAAAATCCTCAACTCATCTTTAGGACTTTGCAAAATTATGCTTTGCAATTTAAGCCCTAACTCGCTTTAGGCTCTGAGGTTGCTGCTTGTTGTGAAATAAACCCTCTTATCTTTTAGGCTATTTGTATGACTATCTCATGCAAATGTAAGCCATAATAATAATAATTGGTAGGATGAAACAATTAATAAAATCTCACCAAAATTGAAGCCAAACTATAGGATAGCTTTGGAAGTCACCAAGGTTCTCCTCAGGATCCATGGCATCCCTTAGTCTTTGTTCCTTTGGATTCCATAATAAATGTTCCAAATTTGATCTTCTCCCTTTTAACACTCCTTTGTCCAACCTTTAGAATCCTAACCTTTTGAAACTCATGAAGGCATTATTTTCTAATCTAAATCTAAAGTTTTTTTAAGTGAATTCGGTCATTCAATATGTAATTAACTGTTGGGGCTTGCCGTTATAGGAAAATTTAAGAACCTAGCTTAATATAAGCCCCACCAAATCTTTTGTATTATATAGGGAAACTTTTCGGTCATCATAAAAGGTTTTCCTAGATTAAAATTGATGGCATACATTCTTTAGTTTATTTAATCGAGCCTCACTAGTAAATAGTGCAGCTATTCTTTGGAACAGATGCATTGCTTGCGGTGTTGTGGTCGATCATTTAAACTATTGCAGATATGAGATTAGTTCGGTCTCTTATTTTCAAAATTAAAATACTACTTTTCTAATATATATATATATATATATATANATTAATTTTTTTTTAAAATGAAAGCAACCGACAGATCTTCCTATTTGGCGACCTTCAAAGCTTTATGGGCATACTGTACCACATTCCGAACAACAACACAGTCAACATCGTTTGCTCTAGTGCATGTGTCCAAGGCCATACTTTTGCTTGAGGTGCAACTCCCTTCTCTTAGAGTAATTTTTTCCGACAAGATACTTGAAAAAGAAAAGGCAAAGCTATGACCCAAAGGACTTCATAGTTTAGAGGGTAAACGCTTGCAAGCACAACAAAATTTGCAATCGTATCAAGACAAAATGATACGGGCCCTCGATAAGTTGGTTCATTAAAGAGCATTTCAAATTGGTGATTTGGTCTTATTACTCTAAGGAACTATTCTTACTTTCCATAAAATAGTTGAAAATTTTAAACCAACATGGGAGGGTCCGTATGTTATCGAAAAGGTATACTCTTAAGGAGCCTACCAACTAGTCAATTATCAAGGAGAAAGAATTATACCCTTGATCAATGCGTAATATCTAAAAAAATATTACGTGACATGAAAATGACTCATTTGTAAACTTGAAAAATAATGAAAACATGAGTTGAAACTTATTCCTTTTAACTCCATTTAGATTACATGTTTTAATTTTTGCATTTCAGAACTTTTTTCTGCTCGTTAAGCAGGTGCCCAAGAGTGCTCTTTCATAAGAAAAGAGTCCTAATACTAAACCAAACAAAACTATATAATAATAACAACAAATCATAATTAAAATTTTAATGAAATATACATTAAAAAAACTATGATGAACTCAAAACTAACATGTTGACATGGCCCTGTTACTCATTGGAAAATGTTGAGTGATAGACTCATTTTCATATTCCACAGTGGTGTATGCTTGGCCCTGAACCCTTGATGTGTGGAGAAAGGATCAAGACTCAAATTTTAATTTGATGTGGCATAGGTAGAGCTACGATATAATAGATAGTTGTTGTCCATTGTTACTCAAGAAGAAGCAGAAGAAAGACAACTTGTTCTAAGATCCCACCTAGGCAATAGACAACTACTGAAAAGAAGATAGAGCTGATAGAATAGAAATAGAAACTGATGGTGGCCGGTTAAAGTCAGTAGTAGTCACCACCACCCATGGATTTATTAATGCTTCTATAATAGGATTGATTAAAATAAAGATAGGATTAACACGAACTTAACAAAGAAATCTAAACAAGCAAATGGAAAGAGCTAAGAAATAAAAAGACCTGGAGTTTCTGCCATAGTCTATGGAGGACAATTTTACAGAATTTGAATTCTAGTTTTAGGAATATACTACCAAGGAAGTATTCCCCATCCTCAAAATAGAAAACATTGACCCTGAAGAAGAAGTGATAGAGAGAGCTATCGGTCACCGGAATCAAAATCCCGCCGTCCACTTTGGAAGTACATTTTAATTTACATATAAATTTAGTTTTAGAAAAATATGAAATCAATCTGACACCATATTTTTCATAGTTTAAATGAAAGAGCGTTGTACCTCAAATCCTGTATCTATCCCAAAGGATAAACACAAGACTTGAGGATGAGACTCGATCAAATAAACTAAAGAATATTTGTCATCCGTTTGGTCTGGAAAACCATTTTATTTGCCGACGAGTTCCCCTATTTAATAAAAAAAATTAAATAGGGTTTATATTAAGCTGGGTTCGGACATGCTTCCTACAAGGGCAAGCCCCTATAGTTAATTACATCTTAAATGACCAAAGTCTCGATAAAAATCAAGAAATATTATCTTCAAGGAGTTTCAAAGGGTAGGACTTTTCATTGAGATCAGACGTAGAGGTGTGAAAGGGGATTGGTTCAAATTTGGAACATTTTTTTGTGGAGTCCAAAGGAGGAAGAACTAGGGGATGTCATGGATCCAAAGGAGAACCTCAGTGACTTCC
>JXCR01132202.1:0-94576 GCA_002079205.1 Phalaenopsis hybrid cultivar
ATGGCTAGACCTAGGCTATTAAAGAAATTTCTAGACCTCAACTAAAAGTGAGGTCAACAAATATTTATAATAAAGTCCCAACTTATAGTATCAAAAGCTTTCTTAATGTCCAATATGAGGACCAGGTTTCCACCCCTGCATTTTTTGTTCAAATCTTCAATAATCTCCTTTGCAAAAAGGATGTTATCAATAATATCCCTACCCTTGATAAAGGCAGACTGCTGAGCAATAATGATTTTAGAAAGATAAATTTGCAATCTATTCACTATAACTTTACTCATAACTTTAGATATCACAGTGGTTAGAGAAAAAAGACAAAAATTGTCCCAGGATATCTTATAAGAACAATCAAAGCAGAGGTGAAATATTTACCAGGATTGTCTCCAAGGAAGAAACTTTGTATAACAATAATTATCTCCTTTTTAATAATCTCCAAAGAATGTATATAGAAAGTCGAAGTGAAACCATCTGGTTCAGGAGCTTTCTTAGGGCAGATACATTTAAAAGCCTTAAGGATTTCATGCTCATCTGGAAGATAAGTTAAATTCAAATTATTACTATAATTGTACTCATCCACAAAGTGAGTGTGGTCAACAGGCATAGTGGAATTCGAGGATTGAAACAGCTCAGAGAAATAAGTGACAGCATTATTTCCAATTTCTTCCATACAGGTTAAGGTACTTCCATCACCCTTTTTTTATTTTCAAAATACTATTAATCTTTCTTCTATGCTTTAGAGTGACATGAAAATATTTAGTATTTCTATCCCCAACAACAAAGTAAGAATCACCAGCCTTCTGTTTAAATAGGTTTTCCTCTACAACAATAACATCCATTAGAGCAATATGAGCATGAGCAACAGTTTCTACTAGACTAGGAGAAGCGTCAATTTGAGCTTCCAGAGAATCAACAATGTTCTGAGCATCTAGAACTTTTTTTTGAACATTGCCAAATATCTGTTAATTTCATTTATTAAAATGTGCCGCTATCTTCTTATGCAATTGCCACAATATAAACCAAGGAGTTCCGACTCCCTAAAATTTCCAAGCTTGTATCACCAAATTAATATAAGTATTTTAAAAATTTAAAACGAGACATGGTCGGTTTAATAGTAAAAGCAGACGTGAGCAGAATAGGATTGTGATCAGAAGTAACATGACTCAAATGCTACACCTTCACAATAGGAAATTAATTTATAAAAGCAATATTAGCCAAAAACCAATCCAATCTCAGATACAAAAAACCTCTCCTCCAAGTATAAGAAGATTCAGAGTAACCCAAATTGTATAAACCTACATTAGAAATGGAATTAGAAAATATATTAATAAGAGCAAGTTCAACTCTACCACCACCTTTTCATTTCATAGGCTTCATGATCATATTAAAGTCTCCACCAACAAACTAATTGTCACTTATAATGATGCCCATAGTTTCAAGTTTTTGCCAAAGCAAATGTTTATCATGTAAATAAGAGAAGAGTAAACAAAAGTGCCCCACCCATGAAAATCCTCATAACTAATTTATGTAAGAATATATTCATCCTCATCTTCAATAATAGAGAGAGTAACAACAGGCTTCCAAAAAACTCAAATTTTATTATTGACATTGCAGTGAGATCGATAACCTTTGAAATTATTTAAAAATTTTCTTTTATTAGCCTGAACCAAAGGCTCTAAAATAGTAAAAATCAGTAATTTATGGACCCTACATAAATTTTTGAACCTATTAAAGGAGTTAGGGTCCGTGATACACCTAAAATATATAGTGTTTTTAGACACATTTTTATACCTAATTTTGAGATATTGCACTTTATTAGAAGATATTTTTGTATTTTTCTTGCAGATACAGGTAAAAAGGGTGAAAAATGCTTAAAAGAGTGAAAAAGGATCAAATTTGGAGCAAAAAGGTGAAAAATGTGCAAAAGAGTTTTGGCGCCTAAGCTTCAGATCCGACGCTTAAGCATCGGTTAAATAGAGAAGGCCGCGCTTAAGCATCAGAGACCCCGCTCTTAAGCGCCAGTGAAAGTTATTGGATAAGCAAATTCGGTTTCTACAAATTTTAAAGAGGTTTTTGGGGCACCCATTGGCTTAATAGGTGGTTATAACCACCATGGACGAAAATTATCATGAAAGGATGCATCTCCTAGGGAAATACATCAAATCTAGATATATTTTGAAGAGAAACCAAGACACTTTTTGGAAATATATATAAGAAAGAAGAGAGGACATAGAAAAGAGTCCTGAAAGTATTGAAAAGTTTTGAAAGTTCTCATTTGGGGAGTTAGTTCAGAGAGATTTTTAGGGACCACTATTACTTTTATTTTATCCTTTTTGTTATTTTATTTTGAGTGATTGTAAAGAGAAGAGAATCAAAGGAACTTCAATAGTATGTTGGAAGACTTAAGATAAGTTTTTATCTTTTTGTTTTGAGACTACTTTTGGTTTTAACCGAGACTTGTTGTTGGTTTGACAATGATTTCTACTTTTAAACTAAAGTGTGGTTTTATTTTCTAGGATTTTGAGTATTTTTCTTTATCTTTCATCTTAAAATGATAAGTAATTAAGTAATGGATAAAAGATTCTGTGTAGTTATCCTTATCTTTTTTCTTAAAATGATAAGTAATTAAGTTTTAGATGGAATTTGTGGAAAGTATTGATCTTTAATGATGGAAGAAGTTGTGATAATATAAATTCATGCACTTCATTTACTTCTTGATTTAGCCAATCCAGATGTTAAAATTTTTTGTTAGAACATATAAGAATCGAGCTGGTATTGTCTCAGCCAACAATTGGAAAAGATCACATGAGGTTGTATGAATGAGAATGTAGTTAATATGATTGAGTGCAAATAAATAGGTAAATATTCATTGAAGGGTATAGAGTTAGATGACTTTAAATTGACAGGTTAAAGCCCCCAACTTAGTTTATTGTTTTAGGTTTTAATACAAGATGTTAGCCCCCAGGTGGAGGGAATTGAGGGAACTCTAGAGTGAGAGCTAGTATCTTCCCTACCTAGCCGGTTTTCAGAACAATTCAAACTTTAAATTAACCAATGTTCTTTATAGCATCTCTAGTAAGGGTAAACAATATTATTACTCCTATTTAGCAAAACACAATTTGCATACTTCCACAACATAATTTCTATACTTATTACTGATTCTTAATAAGAAGAACGATATTTTCATATTTAGTGCTTTTCTTCTACAAAAACTCTAGTTATCTTTTTAAACTGTTATTGTTCTATCAAAATATTGAAAATACCAAAAATATTTAAATTTTTATTCTGCAAAAATCATCTTTAGTTTAGATAATTATATTTTTATTAAAAATAAAAAGTTTGTTGTTCGATATCCAGGTATTAATCAAAAAGTTTTATATTACTTGATAATGATACGTATACTTGTGTAGTATCCCAATATATATAAATTAAAAATTAAATTCTTATTTTTCTTCAGGATCAAGTTTTTAATTTTGCTGTAAAATAAGAAAATTTAAGTGAAATATAATCTGAACTATTGTTGTACTGTGCGTATTAACAATATTCAGGGATCAAGTTTTTGGCGCCGTTGCCGTGGAGAAATTGATTTTAAAAGCAAATTTCTATTTTTAGAAAGTCTTATTTAAACTTTAAGTTACCTTATCTTATCTTATTTTGTTTTCTTTATTTTATTTTATTTTATTATATGTTAGTGTATGCGTAGTTCAGGTTCTGAAGGACTAGTGCCCTACGATTCTAAATTAGAAAGAACTATTAGAAAAATCAGAAATACCAAAAAAATTATAAATTTTAAAAAAACCAAAAAAATTACAGAAATGTCAGACCAAAATAATCAAATGCTGAAATTCATCAAAAGTTTAGACCTTTATGAGATTATGCCAACCCTACTGTAGATGAACTTCATTGTAGTATTCAAAAACCTACTGTAGTGGCTAATTCATTTGAGCTTAAACCTGCTATTATCCAAATGATATCAAATAATCAGTTTGGGGGATTACCTTTATTTGAGTCTATTATCCAAATGGTATCAAATAATCAGTTTGGGGGATCACCAAAAAGATCCAAATTTAGGCGGTTTCTAGAATTGTGTGCCACATTTAAATAGGATGGTGTATCAGATGATGTCATAAGTCTTAGGTTATTTCCTTTCTCACTGAGGGATAAAGCTAAGATGTGGTTGAATTCGTTAGCACCTAGATCTATCATAACTTGGGGTGATTTAGCACAAAAATTCTTTGTCAAATATTTTCTACTATAAAAAACTGCAAAGCTTAGAAATGATATTACATATTTTAATCAGTTTGAAGGGGAATCTATTTACCATAAAAACTGTGAAGCTTAGAAATGATATTACATCTTTTAATCAGTTTGAAGGGGAATCTATTTTATTGCATGGGAAAGATTTAAAAAAGTCTTAAGAGAGTGTACACACTATGCTATACCAGATTGGTTAATAATTCAAACTTTTTCTAATGGATTAGTTGGATCTCTTAGATAAATTATCGATGCCGCTGCTGGTGGTTCATTGATGTCAAAACCATTTCATGACGCTTATGCTTTAATTGAAGAAATGACTACCAATAATTTTCCAATGGCCTTCTGAGAGGGTAAATCCTAAGAAAGTAGCCAATATTCATGAAACTGATGCATTTACCATTTTAGCAAATCAAGTTGCTGCAATTTCAAGGAAGTTAGACCAATTTAGAATGAATTTTTCTTAACCAATTTTCATGATTGAAGAGAATTCATTGGTCTAAATGGTAGATTCTCAAACATCATTAGAAACTTTGAATGCCATAAATAATAAGCAGAATAACCCATATTTAAATTGTTATAACCCAGGTTGGAAGAATCATCCCAAATTTAACTAGAATAACAATTCAGGTGATAATAATCAGCAATGGAAGAACAACCAAGGGAATAATAATTATAGATCTACTTTTCCTCCAGGTTTCAATAGTAATACATATTTTAAGGAGAAGAAGTTGTCTATAGTAGAAGTGGTGTTACAAATGGGAAATCAATTACAAAGTCAAGGAGCTACAGTTAGAAATATTGAGAATCAACTTGGGCAAATAGCAAATTAATTAAGTAATAGATCCCAAGGAACACTTCCTAGTAATGCTAAATCAAATCCAAAAGACAAGAATAATGAACAAGTAAAAGCCATTCAACTTAGAAGAGGAAGAGAGTTGGAATGTCGGGTTCAAAAACAAATTGAAGTAGAGAGAGAAGAGATTGAAGAATCAAAAGAGGACACTCCAAAAGATTCTGGGAGACCTATTTCTCCACTAAAAATTGATTTAGAATAACCACCACCTCCATTTCCTCAGAGACTTCTTCAGCAGAAGTTGGATAAACAATTTTCAAATTTTATGAAAATATTTAAGAAGCTTAAAATTAATATTCCATTTGTTGAAGCCTTAGAACAAACGTCGAGCTATGTAAAGTTTATGAAGGATATTCTCAACAGGAAAAGGAAGTTTAAGGATAATGAGACTGTTGCACTTAGTGAGGAGTGCAGTGCAATAATTTAGAAGAAGCTTCCTGAAAAGCTTAAAGATCCTGGTAGCTTTACAATTCCATATGCAATAGGAGACAGATTTTATGGGAAAACTTTATGTGATTTAGGTGCAAGCATTAACCTTATGTCATTATCAACATTTAAGAGATTGGGATTAAGATAAATAACCCCTATTACTGTAACTTTTTAGTTAGCAGATCGTTCGATAACATACCCTAAAGGAGTTATAGAAGATGTCCTAGTGAAAGTGGATCAATTTATCATTCCTGTTGATTTCATTGTGCTAAGCATATGGAGGAAGATAAAGAGATACTTATCATTTTAGGGAGACCTTTCCTAGCCACAGAAGGAAAGGAAGATAAAAAGATACCTATGATTTTGGGGAGACCTTTCTTAGCCATAGGAAGAGGAATGATAGATGTGTAGAAAGGGGAATTAAGAATGCTCGTCAATGATCAAACTGTTACTTTTAACATTTCAAAATCAATGAAATACCCTGTAAAAGATAAAGATAATGAATGTTATAGGATGGATGTTATAAGATATCTAACTGAATGCCATTTTAGAACTGCTTATGAAGAAAAAGACTTGAAACACAAGTAAGAAGAGGAATTAAATCAATGTGATGATCTTTTTAAGGACAATTTAAACTATGTTCGAGAAAGTTTTGAAGTTTTGGACACGACAGACAAAGATAAATCATTTTGTCCATCTATTGANGAGTTGGTCCACAAAGGAGATTAAATCTTGTTATGAAAGAGGTTGTTAAGAAAGAAATTTTAAAGTTTTTAGATGCTAGAATTATCTACCCTATTTCCGATACTGCATGGGTTAGTCCAATTCACTATGTTCCTAAGAAAGGAGTAACTGTAACTGTGAATGAGTATAATGAGTTAATGCCTACTAGACAAGTTATAGGGTGGCGAATATGCATTGATTATAGAAAATTAAATCTTATCACTAGGAAAGATCAGTTTCTACAACCCTTTCTAGATCAAATGCTGGATATACTAGCTGGGCATAAATACTTTTGTTTTCAAGATGGATATACTGGTTATCACCAAATTCAAATATCTCCCGAGAATCAAGAGAAAACAACATTTACCAGTCCTTATGTACTTTTTCTTTTAGAAGAATGCCCTTCGGTTTATGTAATGTCTGTACTACATTTCAAAGATGTATGATTTCAATTTTTTGTGATTTAATTGAAAAAGGGATTAAAATCTTTATGGATGACTTTTCAGTGTTTAGAACTTCATTTGACTCATGTTTAGAACATTTATCTAAAGTTCTTANGCCAATTATAATTTTATCAAAATTAACGATGGAAGAAGAAAAAAGGTTGATGAAAATTTTAAAAAATTTTAAGAAAACCTTTTAATGGACAATTGCTGATATTAAAGGAATCAGTTCTTTAATTTGTATGCATAGAATTCATATGGAAGAGAACTGCAAACTTCGGGCTGATCCACAAAGGAGATTGAATCCTATTATGAAAGAAGTTTTAAAGAAAGAAATTTTAAAGTTGTTAGATGCTGGAATTATCTACCATATTTCAGATACTGCATGGGTTAGTCCAATTCATTGCGTTCCTAAGAAAAGAGGAGTAACTGTAACTGTAAATGAACATAATGAATTAATACCTACTAGACAAGTTACAAGGTGGCGAATATGTATTGATTATAGAAAATTAAATCTTGCCACTAGGAAAGATCCTTTTTTATTACCCTTTCTAGATCAAATGCTTGATAGACTAGTTGGGCATAAATACTTTTATTTTCTGGATGGATATGCTGGTTATCACCTAATTCAAATATCTCCTGAGGATCAAGAGAAAACAATGTTTACCAGTTTTTATGGTACTTTGCTTTTAGAAAAATGCCCTTTGGTTTTTGTAATGCCCCTAATACATTTTAAAGATGTATGATGACAATTTTTTGTGATTTAATTAAAAGAGAGATTGAAGTATTCATGGATGACTTTTTCGTGTTTGGAACTTCATTTGACTCATGTTTAGAACATTTATCCAAAGTTCTTAAGCATTGTGAAGAAATATAACTGGGGAAAATGTCAATTTATGGTAGCATGAGGAACTGTATTAGGACATCAAATATCAGAAAATGGTATGGAAGTAGATCCTGCTAAAATTCAAGTGAATCTCTAATTTACCTCAAATATCAAAAAATGGTATGGAAGTAGATCCTACTAAAATTCAAGTGATCGCTAATTTACCTTATCCAACAAAAATGTAAGGAAAATTAGGAGTTTTTTAGGATATGCTGGATTCTACAGACGACATATTAAAAACTTTTCAAAGATTGCTAAGCCTTTATATCATTTACTGGAGAAAGATGCAATTTTTAATTTTAATGAGGAATGCCTAAAAGCTTTTAAGTTATTAAAAAAAACTAATCATTACATCAATTATAGTTTCACCAAACTGGAAAAAACCTTTTGAATTAATGTGTGATACTAGTGATTATGTTATAGGAGCTGTTTTAGGACAAAAATATGATAAAATTTTCAAAGTTATTTACTATTCTAGTAAAACGCTTAATGAAACTCAAATTATTTATACAACAACTGAAAAAGAGTTATTAGCAATAATATATGCTTTTGATAAATTTAGATCATTTTAATTGGAACTCATTGTGTAGTGCTTGTTATTAAGTACCTAATGAAAAAGAATGATGCTAAACCAAGACTTATAAGATGGATTCTTCTTTGCTACTAAGTACTTAATGAAAAAGAAGGATACTAAACCGAGACTTATAAGATGGATTCTTCTTTTACTTCATTCTGCTATTAAGTGCTTAATGAAAAAGAAGGATACTAAACTGAGACTTATAAGATGGATTCTTCTTTTACAAGAATTTGATTTTGAAATAGTAGATTGGAAGAGGATTGAAAATAAAATTGCTGATCATTTGTCCAAGTTTGAATTAGAAAAAACCACTGTATTTTGAAAATGAAATTAATGAATATTTTTTAGATGAAAAATTGTTCACTATTAATGAGTGGCGTGTTCCGTGGTATGCCAACATTGTGAACTTTATTGTTAGTGATATTATACCCTATGGAATAACATACCAATAGAAGATGAAATTTATTTCTGAGGCTAAGACTTATTTTTGGGATGACCAATTTTTATATAAATAAGGAAAGGATCTGATTATTCGAATATGTATACCATTATAAGAAACTTATGAGATATCCAAAAATATCATAATTTTGATTTTGGGGGACATTTTGGTATTGATAAAATAACATACAAAATTTTATAATCTGGATTTTATTGGCCTACAATTTTTAGAGATGATATCAAAACTTGTGATAGATGTCAAAGCGTAGGCAATATTTCTAGATAAAATGAGATGTCCCTCAATTTTATCCTAAAAGTTGAAATATTTGATGTTTGGAGATTAGATTTCATGGGACTATTTATACCATCTTTTAGAAATTTATATATTCTGTTAGCAGTAGATTATGTATCCAAATGGATAGAAGCTGTTGCTTTACCTTGATGTGATGCTCAAAGTGTTGCAAAATTTTTGAAAATGAATATATTTTGTAGATTTGGGATGCTGAGAGTTATCATTACTGATTGACAAGTCATTTAAGAAGTGCCATAATGGAGAAATTATTAAAAAAATATCATATAAATCATAGGATTGCTACTGCTTATCATCCTAAGACAAGTGGTTTAGCTGAATTATCCAATCGGGAAATTAAAAGAATTATGGAAAAATTTGTGAATCCAACAAAAATGGATTGGTTAGTCAAACTTGACTTTGCTTTGTGGGCTTATAGGACTGCATACAAGACTCCTATAGGAATGTTGTCATATAGGCTAATATTTGGAAAAGCTTGTCACTTACCAGTTGAACTTGAGCATAAGGCATATTTGAGTGATTGAAGAGTTCAATTATAATTTGAAAGATGTTGGTAATAAAAGATTGTTACAATTAAAAAAGAGTTCAATTATAAATTGAAAGATGCTGGTGAGAAAAGATTGTTACAATTAAATGAGCTTGAAGAGAGAAGAAATGAATCTTATGAAAGTGCCAAGGTTTATAAGGAAAATATGAAGAAGTGGCATGATCGAAGGATACTTACTAAAAATTTTTAGTCAGGGCAACAAGTTTTGCTATATAATTCAAGGTTAAAATTATTTCCAAGCAAACTTAAGTCCAGGTGGATGGGCCTGTTTATTGTGATTAAAATTTATCCTTATGGAGCTGTGTATATTAAAGATCCTAAGTATGAGAAAATCTTTAAAGTTAATGGACATAGATTGAAACCTTATTTTATAGGGGATCAACATAAGTTTAATGATGGAATGATGTTGGGTCAACTAGAGTAAGCACTGGTTACGTCGGGCTGACGACGTAAAACCAAGCGCTTTGTGGGAGGCAACCCCTAATTGTCAGTGTGTTTTTGTTTTTATTTTTGTTTTATGTGTGATTAAGAAGATTTGGGGTAGTATTTTTAAAACTATTCGATGTTAGCATTGATTTTAAGACTTTATTTAGTGATCTAAACATGTTCAAATGAGAATTTTGACGTTAAGTTGACTAGTGCAAAAATGTGCTCTGGCGCTTAAGCGCAAAATCTGGTGCTTAAGCGCGACAGTTTAAACATATGTGCGAAATTATTATTCTAGAAGGGAAAACCGCCTAGAAGTTTGCAAAAACATGCTAAGACAGTTTCTAAACATGTCTAGGAGTTATTGGAAGGATTTAGGCTTATAAATAGAAGGGTTTAGTGAAAAAATTTTACCCCAAATCATTTCAAGCCCTGAAGTCTAAGAGAGATAAATTTTATGATGATGTCTTCATGGGAGATGGATTTGAAGAAGGAGGAGACCATGAGGAAGAAATTCATTAGCCAAAGTGCGCAAGAGATGTATAACGATTTCTTAGTCGTTAGTATTGAAGGGATATTAGAGAAGGTCGACAAAATTGAAAATACCATGTATGTACTGGAAAATAAGGTATTGGAGATTCATGCACATCTTGAGCATAATGGATGGCAATTGAAAATGCAATTTAGCCACACTAGTTATATAGAGGAAGCAAATAAGGAGATGTTTCTTAAGAAAAAGTGGATTGAAAAAGATTGCATCAGAGCACGTCACCACCATCCATTTTATCAACTTTATATTCTAGTTGCCCTAGGAGAGACTAATGAAAGACCTGAATTTGTTCCTTCTAATGAAGAATGGAATTAAGTTCTACGTTTGAAGTTATGTTTTTGTGTGTTTAAATTCATTGTCTTTAACTTTTTTAGTGTTTAAGAATTGCTTTTAATGTTTGTGTTACTTAGGTGTTTAATTCTGAAAGATTGTTAAGTGTTTGTATTTAGAAAAATTTTTTCATCCAAAACTATTTGGAATGAGAACTAAGTGTTTAAATGTATTTGTATTCATTTGTGAATTAATATAAGTTTTTTTGTGTGAAATTTTGTGTAGTTTTAGCCTCAAATTGAAATAGTTATTAAGGAGAATTTTGAGATAAAGGAGATTACAGGAAGTTGAAAATAGTCATTTAAGTTGAGCCAGAAATCACCATTTTTAATGCCACCGTCACCTTCTTCCTCTCGAGTTCACAATTTTTGAGGGCTATGGCACATATAAAGTGAAGATTTCTTTGTGGAATTAAGTGAAATTTGCTAGATCCAAGTTCTTTGAGGTAAGAGCTTTACTTCTATGTAAAAATTTTGGATTTTCATCATTTATTTTGAGCACATTTAGAGAAATTAAAAAATTCACTATTCATGGTGAAAAATGAGGAAAAATCTCTGGAAATTGCATGGGAAGTTTAGTTTGTGCTTTTGGAAGTTTAGTTTAGTAATTTAAACTTTACTTTTAAAGTTATTGTTGGAATTTATCAAATTTGTAGAATGAAACCAAGAATGAAGATGAGCAAATGCAAAACCCCTTTCGATTCGAGTAAATTTGTTAGTTCAAAAGCTCAAGATCGGTATAGTGATGCATTGCAATCTCGCAAACTGATTCAGGAGCGATGTTTTAGAAATCCGGGTAGAGACGTGAAAGATTTAATTATTCGCCGATAGTGGAAACAATTCTGTTGTTTCTCTGTTGTGGAAGTTATGTCTGTTGTGAGGGAGTTCTATGCAAATATCCCTGAAGCTGAAGAAAATCAAGTCATGGTTCGAGGGAAGTTGGTACCTTTTTCGTCAGAGGTAATCAACTTGTTTTACAATTTACCACCGGATAAGTTATGTTTTTATGCAAATTATAGACCTACTGAAGCGAAATTAGACGAGATTATTTCTTACTTGACTGTTAGGAGAGGACTTTGGAAGATAACTAATGAAAGGAGATTTAACTTCCCAACTTCAAAGTTGTGCACCTTAAAAATCCTGCACTATTTCATTTCCGCTCGTCTGCTTCCGACCAATCGTATCAGTGAAGTGATCAGAGAAAGAGCGACGTTGAACTATTATATTCAAGAGGGAAAGCTCATCAACATTGGAGCTTTGATCTGTCAGACTATCATCATTTCTGCTACAGTTGTTACAACTGTAGGTCTGGGATTTGCTTCCTTGATCTTTTCTTTGTGTGAGCAGGCCAGAGTTAAATATGATAGCTGAGAGGAAGTGTTATTACCTTTAAAGCCCATCACTGAGGTGAATGTGAAGACTTATTTTGAGCATTCAATTTTTGGCTGGAGAGGAGGATTTTCTAAAAGTTATGGAATGGAGACGTCTGTTGCTTCTACCTCTACTGCTTCTAAATCTAGTCCATCTACCTCACCTGCTTCTACATCTCGAGGTAAGTCTACTGATACCCGAGATGAGTTATTACAGAAGATGATGGATAATATCAATTTTATCACTGATAAGGTACAAAAGTTAGAACGTTTTGCAGATCATACTAATAGGTATAATAGGAGAAAGAGTGATTATGAAGAGAAATTCCACTCATCTTTGGAAAGCCTGATTAGAGGTGACCCAGGAGTGCAATTTCCTCCATATCCTTGATATCCTCATTATGAGCCTGTAGAAAAGTGGTATAGCAGTGATTTTGAGGATGAGGAGTAGGATTAAGATATTTTTATGTTTGTTTATGTTGAAAACTATGTGATGTGGTACTACTACATTTGTTTTGTGTTGATTTGGACTATGTACTATGTTATGTTTGAGACCTTTTATATTCTTATTGTGATGTTGTGTTTTGTTAGTGGCATGTTTTAACATTCTAGGGTAGTAACAGTTGTGTGTTTAATAGTATTTTAGTTAGATTAGGATTGAGCTTGATTCTATGTCTTTTGAAAAGTTTAAAAATCTAGCTAAGTTAGATCTTAAATTTAAATTTCTGAAACTGCTACCCTGTATTTTTCTTATATCATGTTAGTTTGTTTGTTTTTTATGTTGAGATTGTGAAATCAAGTTAGTGTGTTAGTTTGCTTTTATTCTTATACCCCTGCTTAGAAGTCTATTGAATCTCTTCATGTTAATTTGAAATGAAAATATAGAAAATTTGATCAAAAATTAATTTTAGTCCTGTTTTTAGTTTTATACTTGTATTATTAGGGTTTTAAAATTCCTGTTAGTATGCTATTTTAAATTTTCATTCCTACTTATATCTCTGATGCTAAACTGTTTAATCTGTTAAAAATTTAAGTTTGGGGGGATGAAAAATATTTTCAAAACTGGAATTTTATTTATTCTCGAATGTGCTACAAGTGAATTTGATTTGAAAAGAAAAAAAATTGATTATGTATATGAAGTTATATTAGGGAAGTAAAATTTGATTTTAGAAATGAGTAAGAAAATTTAGTTAAAATTTTTATTAATGAAGAAAAACTTTAAGTTAAAAGTTTTTAGATGAGAAAATGATTAATATAAGTAACTATCTTTAGTAAGAAAATTTGTGTTTTTGAAAAATTTAGATAATTTAGACTTTCATTTTAATACTTAAATTTCTTTTATTAAAATAATTTTCAAAACTATTATTATATTTATAAGTAAAAGACTTATATGAAGACTTTGCTTTAGGAAAGGAAAAGTGGAATTCAAAATCATTAAAGGTTTATCCCGATATAGTAATCCTTGCCTGAAAAAGAAAAAGAAAAGAAAAAAAAAGAAAGAAAAGAAAAAGGAAAGAAAAAAAAGAAAGAAAAGAAAAAGAAAAAGAAAAAGAAAAAGAGAAAAAAAATTAGGAAGGAGAAGCTTGAGGATTAGCGCCTAATCAAAAATTAGTTCTACATTTGATCTTTTTAAAGTATAAGACTTGAGAAACTCTTAAGCTTATAGATATAATATAGTAAGTAAAATTACTTTTTAATGAAATTTTTAAGTTGAGATAATAAAAGAACTTAATTCTAAATTTGGGAAATCTACAATATATTTCTGAATATAAACTCATATTTTCATCTTTCTTAACATTAAGAATTTCTAAACTTTAAATTGGTCTCATTTATTGAATATTTTTTTCTAAATTAAATCTAAATCAAAATTTTAGTAAGTCCTAAAGAAACTCATATACATATCATGCATAGTTAGTTTTTAAAGATTGAAGTGTCACTTGAGGACAAGTAACATTTTAAGTTTGGGGCATTTTGATACAGCTAAAATGTATAGTATTTTTAGACAAATTTTTATACCTAATTTTAAGATATTGCGCTTAAATGGAAGGTATTTTTGTGTTTTTCTTGCAGATACATGTAAAAATGGTGAAAAAAGCTTAAAGGAGTGAAAAAGGATCAAATTTGGAGCAAATAGGTGAAAAATGTGCAAAAGGGTTTTGGCGCCTAAGTGCCAGATCCGGCGCTTACGCGCCGGTTAAATAGAAAAGGTTGTGCCTAAGCTCCAGAGGCCCCATGCTTAAGTGCCAGTGGTAGTTATTGGACGTGTAAATTTGGTTTCTACAAATTTTGAAGAGGTTTTTGAGGCACCCATTGACTTAATAGGTGGTTATAACCACCATGGACAAAAATTATCACGAAAGGATGCATCTCTTGGGGAAATACATCAAATCTAGACATATTTTGAAGAGAAACCAAAACACCTTTTGGAAATATATAAAAGAAAGAAGAGAGGACTTAGAAAAGAGTCCTGAAGGTATTGGAAAGTTTTGAAAGTTTTCATTTGGGGAGTTAGTTCAGAGAGATTTTCAGGCACCACTTTTAATTTTATTTTATCCTTTTTATTATTTTTAAGTGAGTGATTGTAAAGAGAAGAGAGTCAAAGGAACTTCAAGAGATTGGTAGAGGAATTGAGATAAGATTTTATCTATTTATTTTGAGACTATTTTTGGTTTTAACTGAGACTTGTTGTTGGTTTGACAATGATTTCTTCTTTCAAACTAAAGTGTGGTTTTGTTTTCTTCATGAATTTTGAGTAGTTTTATTTATCTTTCTTCTTAAAATGATAATTAATTAAGTTTTGGATGGAAGTTGTGGAAAGTATTGATCTTCAATGATGGAAGAAGTTGTGATGATTTAAATTCATTCACTTTATTTACTCCTTGATTTGGCCAATCCAGTTGTTAAAATTTGTTGTGAGAACATGTAAGAACCGGGCTGGTATTTTCTCAGTCAACAACTGGAAAGAATCACATGAGGTTGTATGAATGAGAATGTGGTTCATATGATTGAGTGCAAATAAATATAGAAATATTCCTTGAAGGGTGTAGAACTAAAGGACTTTAAAGTGACAGGTTAAAACCCCCAACTTAGTTTATTATTTTAGGTTCTGATACGAGATGTTAGCCCCCAGGTGGAGGGAATCAAGGAACTCTAGAGTGAGAGCTAGTAGCTTCCCTGCCTAGCCGGACTTCAGAATTATTCAAACTTTAAATTAGCCAATGTTCTTTATAGCATCTCTAGTAAGGGTAAAGAATGTTTTTTATTTGGCACAACACAATTTGCATACTTTCACAACAGAATTCCTATACTTATTACTGATTCAAACACAACACAATTTGTATACTTCCACAACATAATTCCTATAATTTTTACTAATTCATAACAAGCAGAAAGATATTTTCATATTTAGTGCTTCTCTTCTACAAAAACTCTAGTTAACTTTTTAAATTGTTATTGTTCTATCAAAATATTGAAAATACCAAAAATATTTAAATTTTCATTATTGCAAAAATCATCTTTAGTTTAGATAATTATCTTTTTATTAAAAATAGAATGTTTAGTGTTCAATAGTGCATATTGCGTATTCTCCCCGTGGGTTCGATATTTAGGTATTAATAAAAAAAGTTCTATATTACTTGATAATGATACATATACTTGCATAGTATCCCAATATATATAAATTAAAAGTTAAATTTTTATTTTTTTTCAGGATGAAGTTTTTGGTTTTATTGCACAGTAAGGAAATGTAAGTGAAATATAATCTGAATTATCATTGTACTGTGCATATTAGCAGTATCCATGGATCAGTCCGCCACTTCCCTAATATTCCACCATAATGTTAAACATGGTGGCGTGAGCCAACCCTCCTATAAGATCTAATAGGGTTGACCAATTGTTCCCCATCAGAGTGATAGATTCCTTCTTGTTTAATATTTCTGTCATTGAGTCTATTAAGCTAATTATTACATTTAGTCTTTTTGCGTGAATGCCTTTGGACCTGCCATTCGTTATCCAACATTATAATTGCATTAGATAAAGTAGAATTCAAATCAACAGGATAAAAAATAGCTTCAACAATAGGAGAATGGAGAGGCATAGGAGAAGAAAAATTTCCAATTTCTGTATCATTATCGACTGTTAAAATATTTCCCACAGGCTTCACATAGGCCACGCTAGTGAGAGGCACATCCAAATTTTCAGCTAAAGCCATACCGTCATGATCAAGCATAGTTTGAGGGTTTATCTTAGTGCAATGTTGCAGTGATTCAGTACCTTCACTAGTTTGCAAAAGAGTAGGATAAGAATCAGTGCAAACTTCATCACCTAAATTGTGTGAGATAGGAGGAACAAAAATATTAGCAGGGTTCTACACTAAATCAACACCATTATCAATAGTAGGTGGGATATCATGCAATTCAAGATTCATGCTGGCAGTATGTAAAGTTGTGAGTGTGTTGTTATGTGAATTTTTGAGCTGAGGATTCAATCAAGAATAAGGTGAGTTTTGATGACCAAACATAGAACAGTGTGTACATTAAGGAGAGTGTCGTTAAATTTTGACAGGCTGCCAGTAACCCTGATGCTGTGATCCTATCTATATGTCATTGCAAAATGGTTGTGTTACATCACGTTCAACCAAAATACGTGCTTCAGAGGGACTTGATAAAGTAAAAGTAGCATGATCCATTTTCAAAGGCTTACCATAGGCAACAACAAGCGAGAAAAGAATTTTGTGGTTAAAGAGATGTAGTTTAAGCCCCAAAAAATGAATCCAAACTGGTATAATAAGCAACTCAGATTTAGGATCAAAATGAACAATCCATTTTCTAAATTTCATCAAGCTATTTTCTATCCAGATGAACCTTTTTGCAAAAAGATGTGTATAGTCCTCATCATTAGCTAATTGTATAAGGATATGCCTACCTTCCACCATCCTTTCAGCTTTAACATTTCAAATTCTCTTCTAATAACTTCAACTTTAGGTATCCCATAACTAAATTTACCAACTAGAGCCAAACGACAAGAGGAAGCAAGTATTTAAGTTTCATCTTCAGAGACAAAAAGAGCATGTTTACCATTCTTTTTCCCCAATTTCCTAAAGAAAGTGTAATCCCCTCCGACATTAAGAGAATCATGAAAACCTTGCGGAAACAACTCTGTGGAAGGAGTGAACGAACCACCTCCCCCCCATCTAGTACAACATCAACAAAAGAATGGGTAATCAGAGGCATAGCAAAAAGTAAAAGTCAAACCAAAGAGAAGCAAAGGAAACATCTCACCAGCGAAGAAGGACGTCGAAATAGCCATGGATGCCAAAGCGAACCCTAGACGCCGCCGCTTCCATCTTCTAAAATTTATTCGCATATATATATATATATATATATATATATATATATATATATATATATATATATATATATATATATATATATATNGCATTCCTTGTACAGTTGGTAGGCAGTGTCACTGTAAATCCCCTCTAGCAAGGGTTCGATCCCTACCGTGGTGCATGGGGGGTCGAATTATAGGCACCTGTCGTGGGCTCTCATCATGGGGCCGGATTGCCCATGGGAAATCGATATTTGGGCCTCTGCCAAATATCAATTTCCTTTAGTAATATATATATATATATATATATATATATATATATATATATATATATATATATATATATATATATATATATATATATATATATATATATATATGTTATTTTTAAAATATGAAATTTTAGATTAAGTTCAAAAGGGCATATGAATTTTTATAAACTATAGGGCTCTTAAAATCACTCATCTAAGCTTAGACAATAACTGTTTGGGGCTAAAGTCTCAAGCTCAAAAGGCATCTGTCTAGTTTAAATGACTCAAACATGGAGGATGACCGTTGTGCTCTCCAAAGAAACATAGCTATTGATATGTGAAGGCTTCACTTTTTAAGTTGGTAAGAACTTTAAAACACTTGTCAAGCTAGCAATTCTTATTTATTCATTGAAATTATGATCAATATTTGATGTGCCTTTAATAAATATATTATATATTAATAAATATATTATATATTTATTTATTAGTTTCAAATAGTCACTTTTCAAGCATCAAAAAATTCTAAGATTAGGGGTTCAAAGTATTATTTTGGAGGCAAGAGACAAAACTCTAAATTTTTTAATATACAATAATAAAATCTTTTAAGGTCTTTCTCTCTCTCACACCCCCCTTCCCTCTTTTCAATCCACCTCTTAGTTTTGTTTGCTAAGGGTTCTTTTGAGATGTCATGAGTATCATAACATATTGGATATGATTTTAGGTGTGAAAACTTAATAACTAAAAACTAGCCACTTGACACGCCTAAAAATTGCTAATTTTTTATATACATTTTATGCTTAATTTTAATGTTATTATACTTTAAAGGAATTTATTTTACATGTTTTTGGCTCCAGGTATAAGAAATAAACTTTAGGAGAAAATGAAATAAAAACGATGCAATTTGGAGCTAAATCGAGTAATGAAGAAAATTCTGATATGACGCATTTTGTTATGTCTTTCTATACTTAATCTTCTTTACATTTATCACATATTTCTGAATAAAATTGTATTTTAAAGAAATGTTATTTTCATGTTTATATTGTAGGCATAGCACTTAGAGTAGACCAGAGCTGAAATAGGACGAAACAGAGCAAAATAACGCATGATACACCAAACAAATGTGCTTATGTATACATTTGATCCTTAAATTTGGTGATATTGCACTTTTAAAAAAAGTGTTTCCATGTTTTGTTGTAGGCATATTGTGTTTAATAATTTGGAGAAAAAAGGAGCAAAAAGGAAGAAATTTTGGAGTTAAAATGCAAATTTTCAGCATGCTGGCGTCAGAGGCACCAGATTACTGAGAAGAGGAACTGATGGTGCCAGAATGGCGCCATAAGCACCAAAATTCAGAGAGGGGCATTGAACTCCAGTAAATAGGCACTGGACACGCCAGAGACGGATTTGGATGAAATTTTGGAGGTTATTAATTATTTTTGAGATGTTCTAGAAGGCTGCAAGTAATTCAAACACCCCATGGAGCGATTCAATTTGTATAGACTGTTGAAGAAGGCTCTTGAATGAAGAGATATGTTTTTTGGAAGAAGGGCTTTGTCTCTTGGTGTGAAGAGGTGTGTCTCTTGGGAAAAAGGTCAAAATTTTTGAATTTCTTTAGAGAAGAGGAGCTGGCGCCACTTTTAAGAGAACTCTAGTGAGTCTTGTCTTGGGGGTGACGTGTGGAGTCTTTGGAGGAGAGTTGATGTTTAGATTTTGTGTCTGGAGAGAATTTTCTTTTATATTTGTAAGAGGAGAGGGAAGGTGAGAGATTTCTTCTTCATTGCATTTCTAAGAGAGAATTGAGTGTAATTGTACAGAGCGAAAGTGCTTAAAGGGATCTTTAAGAGATTTGCTTGAGGAGAAGTGTGTGATAAGTTGTGTTCTTTCCTTTCTTTATTTTGTAAAATTATATATATATATATAAAATTCATGTTTTGTTGTATCTTCTTATTGAATTCTGAGTAGTCTTCTTTATCCACTCCCTACAATGAGATATGGTTTTGAGAAGAATTAATATTGTTGTGCAAGGTTTTAAATTTCAAAAAATTGTGATGATTCAAACTCTGATATTCATTTACTTCCCGATCTGACCAATTGAAATGTTAAATTTTTTTGGAAAGCATAAGATCCCAAAGGGCTATGCTTTCTACCATAAGATGAGCATCACATTCAATTTCATGGATGAGAATGTAGTCCATGGGGATGAGTGCAAATAAATATTTTGATCGACGTAGAATTAGAGATTTTAGGGTGACAGACTAGAATCTCAAATTTTGTTTAGTTGTTTGGAAACTAAACCGAGATGTTAGCCCTCAAGTGAGAGGGAAGTGAGAACTCTGGAGTGAGAGTTAGTATCCTTCTAGCCTAATCACGGGTATTAGGGATCAAACTCTGGATTAGCCAATGTTCTTTATACACTCGATAGATGGTAAATAATAAGATTGCTTCTATTTGACACAATAAAATTCTATATAATTTTAAATGATTTTAATTAGTTCACTAACCATAAACTCATTTTAAAAGAGAATTATGTTTTCTTAAATTTGACCTCTTCATCACAAAAATTTGTTTATTCTTAGTAAATTTAACTTTGGAGTTTAGAAAATAGTTTAGCTAACATAGTTCTTTTAGCTACATTTCATTAACATATTTAAAATTTACTTTCGACTTGTTTTTCTTACTCAAGCTTTTATATTTTGAATATTTTTGTATACGTTATAGCCATAAGAATTTCCGCCTTCTTGTGAAATTGATACTTAGAACTCCATTAGAGCCCTTTATTACTTAAGTGATACATATACTTGTGTAATTAGTAGGTTTGGCAACTTAAATATTTTAAAATATAAAACTATTTATACTGAAGTAATTTTATTATGATTGATCTGCATATTTACTAATTATATTGTCGTGTGTGCTGTAGTATTGAAAGATACTTACAACGCATACTAAAAACCCACATCAAGTTTTTGGCACCATTATCGGGGAGGTAACGATAAATTACTTTATAATTTGGAAGACTTTGTTTGAACTGAAAAAATTATATGAAGAAAAAAAGTAGTTTAATAAATAATTTTATATTTTTAGCGTGTTTGCTTATTTTAATTACTTATTATGTTTGTGTATGCATAATTTAAGATCTGAAAATTTAGTACCTTATGATTCAGAGTTAGAAAGAACAATTAGAAAATTTTGAAAAATAACAAAAGGAATAATAAAATTTGAACAAAATGGTTGACCACTTAAATAATCATGGAATTGAAAATGAACATCATCAGAGACATCTAAGAGATTATGTTAATTCTACAATAGATGAAATTCACTTGAGTAAAAAACCCTGTTATAGCTACTAATTCATTTGAGCTTAAACTTGTTATTATCCAAATGGTACAAAATATTCAGTTTGGGGGAACACCGACTGAATATTCTAACTTATAACTTGCTAGTTTTTAAGAATTGTATGCTACATTTAAATATGATGAAGTGTCAAATGATGCCGCCAGACTCAGACTTTTTCATTTTCCATTAAGGGATAAAATTAAGATATGGTTAAACTCTTTAGCACCTGGATCTATCAAAACTTGAGGAGAATTATCACAAAAAATTTTATCTAAATAGTTCTCACCATAAAAAACTGCTAAGCTTAGAAACGATATCACATTTTTTTGTCAGTTGGAAGGAGAATCAATATACGAAGCTTGGGAATGATTTAAAGAGCTCCTTAAGAAGTGTCCACAACATGCATTACCAAATTGATTAATAATTCAAACAATTTATAATAGATTAGTAGGATCTGTTAGATCTATAATTGACGCTGCTGCAGGTTGATCATTAATGTCAAAACCATTCAATGAAGCATATTCTTTAATTGAAGAGACGACAACTAATAATTTTCAATAACCCTCTGGAAGGGTAACTCCAAAATGAGTAGCTAATATTCATGATTCTGATGCAATATCTATTTTGGCTTCTCAAATTGCTGTGATATTAAAAAAGATAGATCAATATGTGATGATTTATTCTCAAACACCTCCTGTGCTTGAGGAAAATTTTAAATGCAATAAATAACCAAACTAATAATCCAAATTCAAATTTTTATAATCCTAGTTTGAAAAATCACCCTAATTTAAGTTGGAATAATAATAACTCTAATGCCGCAATGGGAGAACAATCCTGCGAACTTATTGAGAAATTCAAACAACCAGGGAAACACTATCCTCCAGATTTAAATAATAATTCATAAATTAAGGAGAAAAAATTATCAATGGAAGAATTAATGTTGTAAATGAGAAATCAATTATAAAGTCAAGGAGCACAATTACAAAGTCAAGGAGCTGCAATTAGAAACATGGAAAATCTGTTAGGATATATTGCTACTAAACTTATTAATGTACTTCCAGGAGCTTTGTCCAGTAATGTTGAAGTTAATCCTAAGATCAGAATGAAGAACAAATTAAGGCTATTCAACTGAGAAGTGGAACAAAATTAGAAACAAAAGCTCAAAAAGAGATTGAAGTTAAGAAAGAAGTGTTGGAAAATGAAAAGTCTAGCGAAGATTTTCATCTTGATTCATAATATTTTATTAAACCAATGAAAATTACTGTAGAAAGACCACCACCTCCATTCCCTCAATGATTGCAACAGTATAACAGAGATAACTAATTTACAAAATTCTTATAAATATTGAGGAAATTAACTATAAACATTCCATTTGTTGAAGCCCTGGAACAAATGTCAAGCTATGTGAAGTTTATGAAGGATATACTTAATAAAAAAAAAAGTTTATAGATAATGAGACTGTTTCACTTAGTGAGGAGTGTAACGTGATAATTCAAAAAAAGCTTCATGAAAAACTTAATAAATCATGGTAGTTTTACTATTCATTATGCTTTTGGCGAAAAATTTTTTTGAAAAGCTTTATGTGATTTGGGGGCTAGTATTAACCATATGCCTCGATCGATTTTCAGAAGGTTGGGTTCAGGATAAGTTTCCCCTACTTTTGTAACTCTTTAGTTAGTCGGTCGTTCAATTACCTATCCTAAAGGAGTTATAGAAGATGTATTGGTAAAAGTTGATAAATTTATCTTTCCTGTGGATTTTATTGTGTTATATATGGAGGAAGATAAGAAAATTTCTATCATTTTAGGGAGACCATTTATTGCCACTGGAAGAGATTTGATAGATGTATAGAAGGGAGAGTTAACAATGAGAGTCAGTGATCAAGAAGTTACATTTAATATATCAAAATCAATGAGATACCCAACAAAAGGATGAGATGATGAATGCTTTAGACTATAAATCAATGATTATTTAAGCAATGAACATTTCACAGATACATTTGAAAAAAAAACTGAAGAACACTTTGAGCATGAAGATGAGACTATAGTTCAAGATAAATCTATAGAAGTGAGAAATGGAGAATTAGATTATGTTTAGGAACAATTTGAACTGTTAGATACTACGAATAATAATATAAATCTTATTTCTTTGATTGTGAAATCTTTTGAATTTGAAATGAAAATACTTCCTACACATTTAAAATTTGTCTTCTTAGGAGATTTATCTATATTACCTATTATCGTATCCTCATAATTAACAAAAGCATAAGAACAAAAGTTGTTGGAAAATTTAAAAAGATATACGAAAGCCTTTGGATGGACATTAGCTGATATCAAAGGAATTAGTTATTTGATTTGTATGCACAAAATTCTATTGGAAGAACATCACGAACCAAAAACCAATCCTCGAAGGAGATTAAACCCTATGATGGAAGAAGTTGTTAAGAAAGAAATTTTAAAATGATTAGATGCTATAATATTATATCTTATTTTAGACGATTCTTAGGTAAGTCCAATTCACTGTATTCCTAAGAAAGGGGGAGCGCCTATTGAAACAAATGAAAATAATGAATTAATACCAGCACGACAAGCCACTGGTTGGTGGATCTGCATTGATTATAAAAAATTCATTTTTTTTCATTAGGAAAGATCACTTTCCTTTACCTTTTGTGGACTAAATGTTCGATAGGCTAGTTGGGCACAAATATTTTTGCTTTTTGGATGGATATACCAGTTATCATCAAATTTCTATTACTCCTGAGAACCAAGAGAAGATAATATTTGCTTGTTCTTATGATACTTTTGCTTTTCGACGAATGTTCTTTGGTTTATGTAATGCACTTGCAACATTTCAAAGATGTATTATGTCAATTTTTAGTGTTTTAATTGAAAAAGGGATATAAGTCTTTATGAATGATTTTTCTGTGATTAGAACTTCATTTGAATCGTGTCTAAATCATTTAGAGAAAGTTCTAGAACGATGTGAAAATACTAATTTAGTATTAATTGGAAAAATGTAAATTCATGATTGCATGATGAATTGTAGTTAGGCATAAAATTCCTGAAAATGGCATAAAAGTAGATCCGACAAAAATTTAAGTTATAGCTAAATTACATCCTCTTACTACTATGAGAGGGCTTAAAAGCTTTTTGGGAAATTGTAGTTTTTACAGGTGGTATATAAATGATTTTACAAAAATTACAAAGCCTATATGCCAACTTTTGGAAAAAGATACTGAATTTGATTTTAATGAGAAGTACCTTAATGCATTTGAATTATTAAAGGAAAAATTAATCACTGCCCCTATAATAGTTTCACCTGATTGAGAGAAATCATTCAAGCTAATATGTAATGCAATTGAAGCTGTATTTGAGCAGAGATATGACAAAAATTTTAAAGTTAAATATTATGCTAGTAAAACTTTAAATGATGCTGAAATTAATTATACCACTACGAAAAAAGAATTATTAACAATTGTTTATGATTTTAATAAGTTTAGGTCATATCTAATTAGAGATAAACGTGTCATGCATATAGGCCATTCTACTTTAAAATATTTGAAGCAAAAGAAGGATGCAAAACCAAGATTAATTATATGGGTACTTTTGATGCAAGAATTTGATTTGGTGGCAGTAGATAAGAAGAGATATGATAATCAAATAGCTAATCATTTATCTATGTTGGATTAGGAAGACAAATATGATCTTGAAAGAGAAATTAACGAAAGTTTTTTGGATGAACAATTTTATACTGTTAAAGAATGGAAAATACTATGGTATACTAATATTGTGAACTACATTTTTAGTGGTGTTTTACCATATAGAGTGACAAAGAGACAAGAGAAGAAATTTATTTATGATGCAAAATTTTATTTTTAGGATGACTCATATTCATACAAATAATGTAAAGATTTAGTTATGCGGAGATGTGTGTTTTATAAAGAAATTGAACAAATCATTCAAAAATGTCATGATTCTGAATTTGGGGGTCATTTTGGAATTGATAGAACAACTCATAAAATTTTACAATCTGGATTTTATTAGCCTACTATACTTAAAGATGTTAATATATATATATAAACTTGTGATCAATATCAACGAGTAGGTAATATTTGAAAAAGAAATGAAATGCCCATGAATTTTATATATATACATATATATATATATTAATTGCAGTAGATTATATATCAAAATGGATTGAAGCAATAAGTTTTCCTTGATGTGATGCTTGGAGTGTTTAAAAATTTTTAATCAAAAATATTTTTACAAGATATGGAAGCCGAGAGTAATCATTACTGATGGAGGTTCTTACTTTAGGAGTAAAGGAATTGAAAAATTTGTTGAAAAGTGTGATATTATACATAAGATTTCAACTCCTTATCATTCCCAGACTAGTGGTCTAGTAGAAGTATCTAATTGTGAAATTAAAAGAATTTTGAAAAAAATTGTAAATCCTAACAAAATGATGAGAATCTGTTTTTTTATATATCTATATTTATGCTCTCTTTATGAATTTCGTGTACTTGGGAGACTTACATATTATGAAAACAAATTAAAACATCTTTAATTACTTAATTATATGGAAGATTTGAGAGTTACTTAGACCATAAGCAAAACGGTGCGGAATTCTATTCTACGCCAAAGGCGCCAAAATTGGTGCTAGAAGTGCCAAATTACAGACAACTGGCGCCAGAATTCAGAACTAAAGATGCCACAATTACCGAGGTGGTTTAAAAGATTCTAAAGGGGATTTTTGGTGGTGTTGGATGGATTTTCTTCCTTGTAACTCCCAAAATCTGTATTTTGGAGTTATTTAAGTCATTAAAATGAAAGAGAAGTCTCCATTTTTTATTCCCATGGCTTCCAACTCTAGATATGGAATTTTCAATAGAAGAAATTTCATTAGTTTCGATGCGTAGAAATTATATGATAAGGTTCTTGTAAAGAAGAAATTAATTAAATAAAGAGGATCTGTGAAGTGCTAAGCTATACCACTGTTGCAGTAGTCGTTCATGTAGTAAAAGAGTTTTATGCTAATCTACATGGGATTAACCAGGGAAGCGTCTATGTTCAAGGTAGGTGGGTATCATTTAATCCTTCAGGAATAAATGATTTATTTATGATTAAAAGCATCCTGATTTGTCATTATGCCAATTTTGTCCCTATAAGACATAATTTGAATGAAGTTTATCGATTTCTAACTGATGAAGATGCAAATTGGGAAATAAGAGATAATGTACATGTAATTTTTTCTTCATCATTATGAAATCCTGCATCGAAGACATGAAATTTCCTTATTTTGGCAAAACTTCTTTCAACCATGAAAATCAATAAAGTGACCAAGGAAAATGTTATCTTGAATTATTGTATTCAAACTGAAAGACCTATTAATGTGGGTGCTTTGTTGACCTCATTTTTTGATAAGGTCTAGTTTTTTCCTCTTTAGTAGCCTAGGGTCTAGCCATAGGATTTTCCTATTCACTATTACTAGAAGACTATAAACCCTCACCATTAGAAATTCCAAATCCTTCTTTGCTCAGCTTGAAGTTCCATATATTGGTTCTAACCACTAGCACTTAGTTGGTGGGGTCAATATGGGGGAACTCAAGGAGAGTCTCCCATAGAATGGTCAGACCATAGAACTAACCCTAGGTGTTTTGGTGATGGTTGAAATGGCTTACACACACTAAACTTTCTATCATAGTCCAAACCCTAAGACCCCTTGATTTGGTCTCACGATTCCTTTTGGAAGCTTATACGAACGAACCTATACCCCTAATCTTTGGCTAAGAGGGTTAGAAACAACATATTGAGTATCCAAAAAAGTCCTCACATGGCCTCTATTGGTTTGGCGTGGCTTCATGGCTTACTTGCCCATTTTAGCCCAAAATCACCAAATTACCAAAATACCCCTACAACCCTAATTTTTGCCAAAAATCCCAAAATTATCCAAAATACCCAAATTTGCCCAAAAATCATCTCAAGCCACTAACCACTACCTAAATTGACAAAAATTCACCAAAATAACCAAATTCCCAAAATACCCCTGAAATTCCCAAAAATTACCAAAATACCCTTCATGACCCAAAAATTCCAAAATTTCAAAAAATTCCCGAAAATTCCAAAATCATCCCAAATATTCCAAATATTCCTAATTTCAATTTTTAACCATCACATTGACCCAATTTGACCAATTTTACCCAATTTGACCAAAAACCCCAAATTTACCCTTAAGGGCCATTGACCCCAACCTTGTCCAATTTCAATTTCAAACCAAAATTTAGTATCCCCAATCCCAATATAAATAAAATTCAAGCCCAATTTTACCCAATTGTAAACCTTATTTCACCCAAATAAAAAACCCCAATTTTGACCATATGACTAAATCCACCAAATTGGCCTTTCAATTCAATTCAAAATCACTTGAAACTCTTCCAAATCCAGCATGACATATTCCTACATCAAATTCAACATTCAAATGATCCAATTTTTATCCCAAATTCAATCTCAATTCTTAAAGCCCAAGCCCACCATGTTTAATTCAAAAAGCTCAAATTCAATTAAAAGCCCACATGACAATTTCTCCTCATCATCCATTCAATCAAAATCATTCCCTAAGTTTTAAATTCATGACCAAATCATCCCATATTAGGACTCAAGACAAACACCAGTAAAATATCCCACATATCCAAAATCCCTTCAAATGAAAATTAGCCAAGCCACATGCAAGTCATGAAGCCACTCCCAAGCCATAAGCGAGCCATGAGAGCCTTGTCACCTCATCAAGCTATTAATGGAAAGAGGCCAAGCCACTTTCAAGCTTTCTTAAAAAGGTTTTAAACCATTTAATGATACACTTAAGCCCATGCTTAGCTAAAATCCCTTGGAAGGGGACCTTTCCACACCACTTCACCTGAGCCACCTGATTCTCCTCAGCACCCAAACCTTCCTTGGTGGGTGAACCCAGCCCCAAACAATGTCTTGACACAAATTGTCCCAAAATATCCCTTTCCCCATTCCTCTTTAATCCAGCACCTTTACACATGGCCAACCATAATTGACTTCACCAAAATCAAGCCCTGACTTACTTGAGTCCCCTCGCTGACCTGCCGACCACCTTGACTACTGGAAAAGCCAAGCCCAAATGCTCCACATAGGCTAAAACTCAAAATTAAATTCATCTAATCTGCCTCCTTCCAATTGGATTGTTGCACATATATGCCCTCTACATAAGCAACTTAGGGCACCCACCAATTGCCCCTGATGGCCTCTCCTTCCCCCTCTATTTAAACCTACCCTCCATGGTCAATAGGGGAGAGCTTGAAATTCCTTGGGGAAACTCTGCCAAATTGCTTTCAAAGCTTCTTCAAGGCCTCTTGAGTTCAACCCAACCATCCTCAAGCCCTCAAGCCCACTTCTCGAGCTAAATTTTAGAGCAAAACTAAGGTCAAAACAAGATGCCCCCCAAAACTCCACCAAACTCAAATTAATTGCACCCAAACCATCCCCACAGTGAGAGAAGAAGATCCCCCACAAAAGCTCCATCACCAGAGCATCCTAAGGTGGACATTGATTGAACCACTAAATCGGCCTTGGTCGATTTCATACCTAGACATTTCACCATAGCTTGAGGCTTCATCTAGGAGCTCTTTGGACTCAAGTCAAGCTTGTGCAAGCACCCAATCAAGTTCGCACCTCTTGGGCAAAGGTATTGAAATCTCCCCTTAAACCGAGCTTCATTTAACTCTTCATGCTTATAAACTTGATTTAATGCTTGATCAACTGCATATATGTTGTCTTTCTCAAGACGAGTCTATAGGAACAAACCAAACTTAATTTGGTTAAGAATCGAGAGACATATTAAGGTTTGAAGTTGGAATGTTCTCGGGTTAGGGATTCGAGGAAGATGAACGGATGTCGTTCGTTTTCGCATGTATTGGATGGACAGACGAGATTACGCCAGACAAAGGAATGGAACACGAACTGCGGGCCGAGTCAGCGTTGAGGTGTTTGGCGGTGCCGAGCTAGAAAACACCACATGGAAAGTTCGAATCTAACTAGGTTGAGGTGGCGCCACATCACTTAAGTAGGAAAATAATGAATTTCTTATTTTTTAAAATATCCAGAACTTCAAAAATTCATATCTTGGTGTAGAAAAATCATAAAAATAAAATAAAAATACCCTCTTACTGAGTGAACAAAGGAGAACAGTGTGGAAATTTTTCATGTCCATTTGATGCATGTTTAATTTTTAATTAATTAAATGGTGCTTTTCTTATTTTGATTCTCCATTTGCCTAGACATTTCTCCATGACATGGGACCATTGGGCTTTTGATGTATCTATTGTTAATTATCTTTGATGATTTTTCTAAGGTCAGGGGAGATCTCTAGACATGGATATTTAATTTTCAAGTTAATGCTTCCTGTTTTACTATAAAAATTATAATACTTACAACACTCATAAAAAAATACAAAATTTTTTGTAGTAGGTTCATTGTGTTCAGAGGATTCTAGGAAAAATATAAACTTGGTTTACTTCATTAAAAATAATCTCAATTATCATCAACTCTAAAAAATGAAATAAAATTAATTTGGAGTAATTGTAAATGTAAATGGCATAAAAAGAATTCTACACTGTGATTGAATGTCAGAGAAGCTCTCCATAAAAATTTCAAGTCAAATGGAGTCAATTTGATAATTCAAATGAATTAATCAAATGAAATCACATTTTTGGCATTAAAATAATTATAATAATAAAAAAACTCAAAAAATCACCAAATTTGTTTTTGGGTCTCCTTATGATTAGAGAAACCTAAGAAAAAAAAAATTGAAATTAAAATAAATACTTCATTTTTGAGCTATTTTTGGGCATTTAAATAATTAAAAAATCAATTAAAAATCATAAAAATTGCTAAATTGTGAAAATATACTAAAATATCACATTTGACTTGTTAATCACTTAGAACCAATTAAAATAATTTTCTTAATTTTATAAGTCAAGGTATTTAAATTTAAAGGCATAAAAATGAGTTTTCTTTAATCTTTTACTAATATAATTCTAATAATTAAAATATAAATCACAAAAATATGAAACTTATTTCTTTGGGTTCCCTAGACTTAGAGAGATTTAATAAAAATGTAAAGCTTAATTTTCTACTTAAATAATATTTTATATTTAATTAACGCTACAAAAAACAAATAATTCTAATAATTAAATTAAAGCTCTAAAAATTACGAAAATTGGTCCAAGTGTCCTCTGACCTAGGTGAAACTCTAATAATTGTATTAAGGACAGAGGTTTTATTTTTATTGAGCTATTAAATTTTGATTGAAAAATCCCTATTTTTGCATTAGAAGTAATTATAAAATTAAATAAATTCAGAAAATTCACATTTTCTCCTATAATATTTTAATTAAACCATGAGTGGGGTATCTTAAAATTTTCAAGTCATTTGACTTTAATTTAATGAATTATAGGGTATTAGGGCCTTAGGGGCAAAAGAGTAATTTTGGAATTTAAGGCTTAATTAATATTTAGGCTTAACCAAAGGGATAAATGGGCAACAAATAATCTTAATTGATATGTTTTGATGATTGGAATATTAAAGGGATAAATAGTAGTAACCAGCCTCACTTTGGTCTCATAAATGATAAATTTGTAACTTTCTTAAAATTGATGAAACTTGGAAGAAATATATATATTAAGGCGAGGGGTTTGATTTTTGGAAGATCATAACTCAATGATTTTAAGACCCAACTAATGATTTTGAAATGACTTATAATTCATGATAGGGATTAAATGTATAAACATTTAAATATTTTTTCTAAAATTGCAAATCTACCCATTAATTTTTAAGGGCTCAGTAGTGAACTAGGCTTAATTCAAATTTTGTTTAATGAGGTTTAGAAAATAACCTATAACTAATTTAAAACCTTTTAAAACACTGCAAGCCCATATTTAAAATCAAAGTGCTAAGTTCCTTAATTAAACCAAATTGCCCCTAAGAGTCTTTACTTATATAATTTACAAATAAAACTCCAAGTGATAATTACCCCATTCTTAGGGTTGGCTAGAACATCAATTCAGTGAGCATAAGGGTATGATAGGGATGCGTTATTAAGCAACATAATGAGTTTGAATAAACTCGAGACTTTTCAAGGGATTGTGAGATGCCTGGGGCCTGGTCCCTAGATCCTTCTCATACTCTTTAGGATAACTTGAAGTATGATTGAACTCATTATGCCTTACTTAAGAAATCATCTATACATTTAAATGAATAAGACCCATTAAGATATGACATAGAATCTGGTAGACATACCTTAAACTTTTACTTCTTACTTTTTCTACAAGCATGTTTTAATTCCTGCAAAATTATATATACACATGTCTTGTAAGTACTGAACTTTAAGGCGGAGGAACGAGAAAACTCGACAGGTATGCTTTTATAGTTTATAACATATTCATTTGCTGCACTTTCTTTGCTGTACCTTTCCTGCTCATGAACTTACATGTTAAACAACGATGTCACCCTGCATGCCAAAACTGAAGCTTTTAGGATAGTGATACTCCTAAAATACATAGTATTTTTAGACATATTTTTATACTTATTTTTGAGATATTGCACTTTAATGGAAGGTAGTTTTGTGTTTTTCTTTCAGGTACAGGTAAAAAGGTGAAAAATGCTTAAAGGAGTGAAAAAGTATCAAATTTGGAGCAAATAAGTGAAAAATGTACAAAAGTGTTTTGGCGCCTAAGCGTCAGATCCGACGCTTAAGCGCTGGTTAACCAGAGAAGGACGTGCCTAAGTGCTAGAGGCCCTACGTTTAAGCGCCAGTGGCAGTTATTGGATGGGTAAATTTGGTTTTTGTGAAATTTGAAGAGGATATTGAGGCATCTATTGACTTAATAGGTGGTTACAACCATCATGAATTAAAATTATTGCAAAAGGATGCATCTCTTGGGGAAATACATCGAATTAAGACACATTTTGAAGAGATACCAAGGCACTTTTTGGAGAATTATAAAAGAAGGAAGATTGAGACTTTGAAAGGGGTTCTGAAAGTACTAGGAAAGCTTTGAAAGTTCTAAAATTGGGGAGTTAGTTGGAGAAATTTTCAGGCACCACATTTTTATCCTTTTTATTTTAGTTTTACATTGAGAGTGTTGTAAAAGAGAAGAGATTCAAAGGAACTTCAAGAGTTTGGTGGAGGATTTGAGATTAAAGTGTTGTAAAAGAGAAGAGATTCAAAGGAACTTCAAGAGTTTGGTGGAGGATTTGAGATAATTTTTTATCTTTTGTTTTAGACTACTTTTTGTTTTAATTGAGACTTGTTGTTGATTTTACAATGATTTTTACTTTTAAACTAAAGTGTGGTTTTATTTTCTCCATGGATTGTGAGTAGTTTTTTTTATCTTTCTTCTTAAATTGATAAGTAATTAAGTGTTGGATGGAAGTTGTGGAGAGTATTGATCTGTAATGTTGGAAGAAGTTGTGATGATTTAAATTGATGTACTTCATTTACTTCTTGATTTCGCCAATCTAGATGTTAAAATTTATTGTGAGAACATGTAAGAAGTGGGTCGATTTTGTCTCAGTCAACAATTGAAAAGAATCACATGAGGTTGTATGAATGATAATGTAGTTCATATGATTGAGTGCAAATAAATAGGGAATTATTCATTGAAGGGTGTAGAGTTAGAGGACTTTAAAGTGACAGATTAAAACACCCAACTTGGTTTATTCTCTTAGGTTCTGATATGAGATGTTAGCCCGTAGGTGGAGGGAATCAAGAGAACTCTAGAGTGAGAGCTAGTATCTTCCCTGCATAGCCGGTCTTCATAACTATTCAAAATTTAAATTAGCCAATGTTCTTTATAACGTCACTAGTAAGGGTAAGGAATATTATTACTCCTATTTGGCACAACACAATATGCATAATTCCACAACAGAATTCCTATACTTATTACCGATTCATGATAAGGAGAAAGATATTTTCATATTTAGTGCTTTTCATCTACAAAAACTCAAGTTATCCTTTTATGTTTGTTTTATTTTTGTCAAAATATTAAAATTACCAAAAATATTTAAACTTTATTTACTGCAAAAATGTCTTTAGTTTAAATAATTATCTTTTTAAAAATAGAAAGTTCTCCAAAAAGTGCATATTACACATCTTCCATGTGGATTCGATATTCAGGCCTTAATCAAAAAGTCTTATATTACTTGATAACGATACGTATACTTGCGTAGTATCCCAATATATATAAATTAAAAGTTAAATTCTTATTTTTCTTCAGGATCAAGTTTTTGGTTTTGTTGCAAAATAAGGAAATATAAGTGAAAAATATAATCAGAATTATTGTTATACTATTGCGTATAAGTAGTTATCGAGGATCAAGTTTTTGGTGCCATTGCAGGGGAAGTAAAGTGAACATTGTAAAGAATCTATTGATTTAAAAGAAAATTTCTATTTTTAGAAAGTCTTTTTTAAACTTTAAGTTATTATATTTTATTTTGTGTGTGTTTACTTTTATTTTATTTTATGTTAGCGTATGCGTAGTTCAGGTTCTGAAGGACTAGTGCCCTACAATTCTGAATTAGAGAGAACTGTTAGAAAAATAAAAAAAACCAAAAATATTAAAAATCTTAAAAAATCCAAAAAAATTACAGAAATGACAAACCAAAATGATCAAAATGCTGAAATTCATCAATAAAAAATTATAGAAATGGCAGACCAAAATAATCAAAATGCTGAAATTCATCAAGAGTTTAGAAATATTTTGCCAACCTTACTGTAGATGAACTTCATTGTAGTATTAAAAAACCTACTATAGTGGCTAATTCATTTGAACTTAAACCTGCTATTATCTAAAAGGTATCAAATAATCAGTTTGGGAGATCACCAACTGAAGATCCAAATTTACATCTTTCCAATTTTCTAGAATTGTGCGCTACATTTAAATATGATGGTGTATCAGATGATGTCATAAGACTTAGGTTATTTAATTTCTCATTGAAGGATAAAGCTAAGATATGGTTAAATTCATTAGCACCTGGATCTATCGGAATTTGGGGTGATTGAGCACAAAAATTCTATGCTAAATATTTTCCACCATAAAAAACTGCGAAGCTTATAAATAATATTACATCTTTTAATCTATTTGAAGAGGAATCTATTTATGAATTATGGGAAAGATTTAAAGAAATTTTAATAAAGTGTCCATACCATGCTATACCAGATTGGTTAATAATTCAAACTTTTTATAATGGATTATTTGGGTCTCTTAGATTAATTATCGATATTGCTGGTGGTGGTTCATTGATGTCAAAATCTTTTAATGATGCTTATGCTTTAATTGAAGAAATGGCTACCAATATTTTCAATAGCCTTCTGAGAGGGTGAATCCTAAGAAAGTAGCCAATATTCATGAATCTGATGCATTTACTATGTTAGCAAATCAAATTGCTACAATTTCAAGGAAGTTAGACCAATTTGGAATGAATTTTTTTCAACCAATTTCCATGATTGAAGAGAATTCATTAGGTCAAATGATCGACTATCAAGCATCATCAGAAACTTTGAATTCCATAAATAATAAGTAGAATAACCCATATTCAAATTATTATAACCCAGGTTAGAAAATTCATCCCAACTTTAACAGGAATAACAATTCGGGTGGTAATAATCAGCAAACCCATTGGGAAACTGGAACAATCAAGGAAATAATAATTATAGATCTACTTATCCTCCAGGTTTCAACAGCAATACATAATTTAAGGAGAAGAAGTTTTCTATAGAAGAAGTGGTGTTACAAATGGAAAATCAATTACAAAGTCAAGGAGCTACAATTAGGCAAATAACAAATTCATTAAGTAATAGATCCTAAGGAACACTTCCTAGTAATACTGAATCAAATTAAATTCGTTAAGTAATAGATCCCAAGGAACACTTCCTAGTAATACTGAAACAAGTCTGAAAGACCAGACATTAAGTAATAGATCCCAAGGAATACTTCCTAGTAATATTGAATTAAATCTAAAAGTCCAGAATAAAGAGAAAGTAAAAGCCGTTCAACTTAGAAGTGGAAGAGAGCTGGAAGGTAAGGTTTAAAAAGAAATTGAAGTGGAGAGAGAAGAAATTGAAGAATCAAAAGAGGGCGCTCCAAAAGATTCTGAAAGACCTATTTTTCTGCTAAAAATTGATTTGGAAAAACCATCACCTCCATTTCCTTAGAGACTTTGTCAGCAAAGGTTGGATAAGAAATTTTTAAAATTTTTGGAAATACTTAAGAAGCTTATGATTAATATTCCATTTGCTGATGCCTTAGAACAAATGTCAAGTTATGTAAAGTTTATGAAGGATATTCTAGAACAAGAAAAGGTAGTTTGAAGATAATGAAACAGTTAAACTTAGTGAGGAGTGCAGTGCTATAATTCAGAAAAAGCTTCCTGAAAGGCTTAAAGATCCTGGTAGCTTTACAATTTCATGTGCAATAGGAGACAAATTTTATAGGAAAGCTTTATGTGATTTAGGTGCAAGCATTAACCTTATGTCATTATTAATTTTCAAAAGATTGGGATTAGGAGAAATAACCCATACTACTATAACTCTTCAGTTAGCAGATCATTTGATAATATACCCTAAGGAATTATAGATGATGTCCTAGTGAAAGTAGATCCTTTCTTGTTGATTTCATTGTGTTGGATATGGATGAAGATAAAGAGATACCTGTCATTTTGGGGAGACCTTTCCTAGCCACAGGAAGAGCAATGATAGATGTGCAAAAAGGGGAATTAACAATGTGCATCAATGATCAAACTGTTACTTTCAATATTTCAAGATCAAAGAAATATCCTGCAAAAGGTAAAGAAGATGAATGTTACCGGATGAATGTTATAAGACATCTAAGTGAATGTCATTTCAAAACAACTTATGAAGAAAAATTTGAAGAAAAAGATTTGGAATACGAGCAAGAAGAGGAATTAGATCGATGTAAAGAACTTTTAAGGAAGATTCAAACTATGTTCGAGAAAATTTTGAAATTTTGGCATGATAGATAAAGATAAATAATTTTGTTCATCAATTGAAAAACCTCCAGAACTTGAGTTGAAGTTACTTCCTGAACATTTAAATTATGCCTTTCTAGGAGAGTCCCCTACTTTACCAGTTATAATTTCCTTAAAATTAACAATGGAAGAAGAAAAAAGGTTAATGAAAATTTTTAAACCTTCAAAAGTAATGTAATCGATCCAAGGGCTCTCTCTCCCTTTTGGTTGAATCCTACTAGCATTATTTTATCGGTTGTAAGTTCCTGAGCTTCAATGGACAAATAGGCCAATGTCCGTAGACTCATCAAGTTGAGGGATGCTCCAGGATCTACTAAAACCCTCGACAACATAAATCTGCCAATGTTAATGGAGATGTAGAGTGGTCTGTTATGGTCAGCGGTACCAAGAAGCAAATCTTCATTTGTAAAGGTTACCCCAGGATGTTCTTTCAATGAGCAAACTTCATCAAAGGATGTGCTAGCCAACTGGGCTAAATAAATCTCTAGGTCAAGCAAAGCTATAGCACAATCACTAGCATCATAATACAGATTCTACAGGCAATATATTAAAGTCTTTTCAAAGATTTTTAAGCCTTTATGTCATTTACTGGAGATAGAAGCAATTTTCAATTTTGATGAGGAATGCCTGAAAGCTTTTAATTTATTAAAATAAAAATTAATCAATGCACCAATTATAGTTTCCAAAAATTAGGGAAAACCATTTGAATTGATGTGTGATGCTAGTGATTATGCTATAGGAGTTGTTTTAGGACAAAGATATGATAAAATTTTTAAAGTTCTATGCTAGTAAAACTCTTAATAAAACTCAAATCAATTATACAACAACTAAAAAAGAGCTATTAGCAATAGTATATGCTTTTGATAAATTTAGATCATATTTAATTGGAACTCATTGTGTAGTGCTATCATTTTTCTATTAAGTACTTAATGAAAAAAAAATGATGCTAAACCTAGACTTATAAGATGGATTATTCTTTCGCAAAAATTTGATTTTGAAATAGCAGATCAAAAGGAGACTAAAAATCAAATTGCTAATCATTTGTCCAGGCTTGAGTTAGAAAAACCACTCTGTTTTGAAAAAGAAATTAATCAACATTTTCTAGATGAAAAATTGTTCACTATTAATGAGTGGTGTGTTCCGTGGTATGCCGACATTATGAACTTTATTGTTAGTGATATTGTATCCTATAAAATGACATACCAACAAAAGAGGAAATTTATTTTTGAAGCTAAGACTTATTTTTGGGATGGCCCATTTTTATATAAACAAGGAAAGGATCTAATTAGAAATTTATTTCTGAAGCTAAGCCTTATTTTTTGGATGACCCATATTTATATAAACAAGGAAAGGATCTGATCATTCGAAGATGTTGTACCATTAGAAGAAACTTATAAATTGTCCAAAAATATCATAATTCTGATTTTGGGGGACATTTTGGTGTTGAAAAAACAATATACAAATTTTATAATCTGGATTCAATTGGCCTACAGTTTTTAGAGATGTTAATGCTCATATAAAAACTTTTGATAGATGTCAATGAGTATGCAATATTTTTAGAAGAAATGAGATGCCTCTCAATTATATGCTAGAAGTTGAAATATTTGATGTTTGGGGATTAGATTTCATGGGACCATTTATACCATCTTTCAAAAATTTATATATTATGTTAGTAATGAACTATGCATCTAAATGGATAGAAGTTGTTGCTTTACCTCGATGTGTTGCTCAAAGTGTTGCAAATTTTTTGAAAATGAACATATTTTGTAGATTTGGGATGCCGAGAGTTATCATTACTGATGGGGAAGTCGTTTAGGAAATGCCATAATGGAGAAGTTATTAAAGAAATATCATATAAATCATAGGATTGCTACTGCTTAATCTCTTAACAAGTGGTTTGGCTGAATTATTTAATCGTGAAATCGAAAGAGTTATGGAAAAATCTGTGAATCCAACAAAAATGAATTGGTGAGTCAAACTTGACTATGCTTTGTGGGCTTATAGGACTGCATACAAAACTCCTATAGGAATGTCTCCATTTAAGCTAATATTTGGGAAAACTTGTCACTTACCAGTTGAAATTGAGCATAAAGTGTATTGGGCGATTAAAGAGTTTAATTATAATTTGAAAGATGCTGGTGAGAAAAGATTATTGCAATTAAAATAATTAAAGAGTTCAATTATAATTTGAAAGATGCTGGTGAGAAAAGATTATTGCAATTAAATGAATTAAAGAGTTCAATTATAATTTGAAAGATGCTAGTGAGAAAAGATTGTTACAATTAAATGAGCTTGAAAAGATTAGAAATGAATCTTATAAGAGTGCCAAGATTTATAAAGAAAAGATGAAGATGTGGCATGATCGAAGGATTCTTACTAAAAATTTTCTGTTAGGGCAACAAGTTTTGCTATATAATACAAGTTTAAGATTATTTCCAGGCAAACTTAAGTTCAAGTGGATAAATCCACTTGTTGTGATAGAAGTTTATCCTTATGGAGCTGTAGATATTAAAGATCTTAAGTCTGAGAAAATATTTAAAGTTAATGGACATAGACTGAAACCTTAATTTATAAGGGATCGACATAAACTTAATGATGGAGTGATGTTGGGTCAACTAAAATAAGCACTGGTTATGTCGGGCTGATGACATAAAACAAAGCGTTTTGTGGGGGACAACCCATAGTTATCAGAGTATTTTTATTTTGATTGTTTTTTGTGTGTGATTAAGAAAATTGGGGTAGTATTTTTGAAACTATTATGTGTTAGTAAAGATTTTAAGACTTTATTTAGTGACCAAGACATGTTAGAATAAGACTTTGGATGTTAAATTGGCTAGTGCAAAAATGTGCACTGGCGCTTAAGCGCCAAATCCGGTGCTTAAGCTCGATAGTTTAAACTCATGTGCGAAATTAATATTCTAAAAGGTTTAACCACCAATTGTTTGTAAAAACATGCCAAGGCAGTTTCTAAACATGTATAGGGGTTATTGGAAGGATTTAGGCTTATAAATAGAAGGGTTTTATGAAGGAATTTCACCCATATCATTTATAGCCCTAAAAGTTTAAGAGAAAGTGAGATTTAGAGAAAATGACTTCATGGGAGATGGATTTGAAGAAGAAGGAAGAAGCAATTAGGAAGAAGTTCATTAGTCAAAGTGCACAAGAGATGTATAACAGTTTCTTAACCGTTAGTATTGAAGGGATATCAGAGAATATCAATAAAATTGAGAATACTATAGCTTTATTGGAGTGTCGACAATATTTTGGTTGTGGAGTTACCCGTAAGAAGCTATCGGTCACCATAATCGAAATCCCGTCACCCGCTTAGGAAGGACATTTTAATTTACATATAGATTTAAGTTTTGGAAAAAATATGAAATCAAACTGATCTCATATTTTTCATAGTTTAAATGAAAGAGCCTTATACCTCAAACCTTGTATCTATCCCAAAGGATAAGCACAAGACTTGAGGATGAGGCTCGATCAAATAAACTAAGAATTATATGACATCCATTTTATCAGCAAAACTGTTTTATTTGCCAACAATTTCTCCTATTTTGATATGAAGAATTAAATAGAGTTTATATTAAGCTGGGTTCGGACAAGCTTCTTATAAGGGCAAGCCCCTATAGTTAATTACATCTTAGATAACCAAAGTCACCTAAGAAAACTCTTAATAAAAATAAAGAATATTATCTTCAAGGAGTTCAAAAAGATAGGACTTTCCAACAAAATTGGACAAAGAGGTGTGAAATGGGATTGGCTTAAATTTGGAGCATTTTGTTTTTAGAATCCAAAGGAGGAAGAACTAGGGGATGTTATGGATCCGGAAGAATACCTTGGTGACTTCCCAATCTATCATTTTGTTTGGCTTCAGTTTTGAGAAGAAATTATTTGAGTGTTTCATCCAATAAATTTTATTTGTTTAGGGCTTACATTTGTATAAAACAATCACACAAATAGCCTAGAAGATGTGAGGGTTTAGGTCATGACAGACGACAACCTCAGAATCTTAAGATGAGTTAGAGCTTATATTGTATAACAGAGTTGTACAAAGGCCTAAAGATAAGGTGAGGACTTACGTTGCATAAGCAAAATACCTTGAAGTCCTATGGATTTGTTGTTTAATTCTAAGGAAGAAATGATTTAGCTGGGGAAGACATGATTTGCTGTTGAAAATGGCCAAGCTGCCAACCATGCTAGCTCTAAGCTCCTTGCCGTGACGATTTTAAGTTTTTTAGGGTGTCAAGTTATGATGTCAAATTAGATGGCTTTATGGTTGTAATTTTTTAAATGTTATGGGGCATATAACAGTTGATTAGAGCGACACTGGTTAGGATCCTACGGTTCACTCATTATGGTACCACTATTTTCTATTAAATTAACTTAATCCAAATGAATTTACCAAACTCAACTTAATGAGTTCCATACTTTCATTTAGACCGTGGGAAGCCTCGTTAGCAACTATAGGTTACCTCCTCCGAGGGATTCCCGATCATCCGATAGAGACGTCTTAATTTATTTGCAATTGTTGTTTCATGATGTTTGTGATTAAATTTTGAGTTATCTTATATTTTCAATGTTGTGGTAGTGAATTTTATCTTGGTTGATTTTAGATTTGATTTTTGTTTTAATTTTGGTTTTAGGGCTATCCTAGTAGTTTTGGCTTTCATGCGAGATGACATTGTTGTTTGGCATGCAAGTTTTGTAAGCATAAAAAGTACAGTATGAAAGTACAAGAAAAACGACACTGTAAATTATAAAAAGCGTACCTGGCGAGTCTACTCGTTCCATCACCTGAAACTGGAAATGCATGTGAGAGCACTTTATATAAAGCAGAAAAGTAAGGTTTTAGTGATCAACCCAACCCTAGGTCATATCTTGGTGGGTCCCTATTAATTTGATTAAGGATGATTTTTGTTAAGCAAAAAATATTAAGTTTAGTAGATCTCCGAGGTATCCAACAGATCTGGAGAAAAAAGCAGGTCCATGCTTCCCTCTCACTGCCTGGTGGAAAGTCTCGAGCTCTTTTTAAACTTATTATGTTGCTTAATAACCCATCCTGCAAATACCTTTAATGCTCAATGAACATTAATGTTCAGTTATCCCTAAGAGTAGGGTAATTATCACTTATAATTTAATTTGAGGATTATGTGGGTGAAGACTCTTAAAGGGGCAAGTTAATGTTATCAAGGCACTTAGCCAACTTTTTAATTTTGGCTTGTAGTGTTTTAAAGGTGTTCAATTTTTAATTATGTTCACTTTTCTAATCCTCATTTAACCAAATTTTATTTAGCCTATGTCACTACTAAGCCCTTAAGGTCCTAGCGAATGTCTTAATCATTTTAAAGAAGATTAAATTTTAAGTGATAATAATTCTTCATCAAAACTTTTGAATGTTATTTGAACATAAAAAATGGGGGTATTAAATTAATGAGTTATTAACACCCAACACTATACCCCTAAGTCTAGGATCATTTAATTTGACACGCTTCCTAATTTTAATGAATTAGGAAATTTACACATTTATCTTTCAACTAGGGAAATGTGAGATTGGTTTCTACCAATTAATCCCTATATTTCAAGCATCCAAATATGTTAATTAAGATCAAAAGTTGCCATTTTTCCTTTCTTGAATTAAGCCTAAACGTTAATTAAGGCTAAATTTCAAAAATTACACTTTTGCCCCTAAGGCTCCATCACTTCATAATTCATCAAATTTAATTCAAATGGCTTTGGAATTTTAACTCACCTCACTCATGGGTCAATTAAGACATCATAGGAGAAAATGTGATTTTTAAAATTTTAATTTAATTTATATATTTATTTATATGCAAGAATAGGATTTTTCAAAGAAAATTCCATAACTTGACCAAGGTAAAGCCTAATCACTTGAAATTTTTACTGAAGATAGAATTAGACTAGAGAATCATTAAGACCAAATTTTATGATTTTGTTTTTAATTTTATTTGAATTATTAGAATTATTTTAAGTTTTGGTGCATTTATTAATTATAAAATATTTTAAAAGTGAAAAATTATGTTTTATATTTTTATTAAATATCTCTGAGGTTAAGGAACCTAGAGAAATGTATTTCACATTTTTTTTTAATTTTCTTTGAATTGTAAGAATTATTTAAATGTAAATCCATTTTTAGCCTTTAAAAATTATTTTAAGCTTCAAAATTCAATACCTTCACATAGAAAATCAAGAAAAATATTCCAATTATTCATAAGTGCTTAGAAAATAATTTAGAGCATTTCCATGAATTTTATTAATTTTGTGATTTTTATCATTTTTTTAATTATTTAAATATTATAGAAAGGCTTAAAAATAGAATTTTTATTTTAATTACAAATTTATTTTTAGAAAATTCATCTGATTACAGAGAACTCGAAAAAGTAATTTTTATAATTTTTTGAGTTATATTCTAATTTTTAAAAATTATTTTAGTGTTAAAAATGTCATTTAACTTAGAAAATCAATTTGAGTTATCAAATGAGCTTCAAATATTTTGCAATTTTTATGGGGAGTTTTTTGAACTTCAAATTATAATGGAGATTAAAATCCAAGTCATTTAGATGTTTATACTTCCTAAATTAATTTTCTTTGTATTTAGGGTTTGGTGAAAGTTAAGTGTATTCTTAATGACTTAGTCCATAAAATATTTTTCAAAGGTTTCTTTGGTCACAACAAACCTTTAAAAATTTTCTTGGATTTTTCTAAACAATATGCTAATTATTATGATTAAGTTATATAAGTAATAGACATAAACTTGAAAAATATGGATCTCTGTCTAGAGATCTCCTCTAACTTTAGCAAAATCAGAGAATGTTCCCTAAGACAGAGGCAACAACATGCCAAAATTTCAAGCCATGGTGAAATGTCTACATGCATGGAGAATTAAAAAACTCTAAATAATGTTTAATTAATTAAAAATAAAATATGCATCACATAAACTTCAAATTATTTCCACATTATTCTCCTTTGTTCATTGAGCAAGATGATATTTTTATTTTATTTTTGTGTTTTTTCTACCCCAAGATGTGGATTTTTAAAGTTATGGATTATTCTTTGATTTATTTAATTCCCTATTTATCTATTTAAACACACGACGCCACCTCATCCTAGGTTGCTCCGAACGGCGACGCGGCGCACTCCCATACGTTGCGCTTTTCACCTTGACATGCCACGCGGCCCACGGTTAACGCACCGAGAGTTCATCTAGCTAGATCTCGTCTGTTAACGAGATAAAACACGTGTTTGGATGGCTCCCCGTCATCGTCCCCAAATAGGCTAACCCAAGAACTGCCCACACTAAAACCTTAAAATCTCCCTCTAAACTCAATCAAATCTCATGGGTTTTGATCCCATGGACTCGTCTAAGTATGAAGAACACATCCATACAATAAACATGCCATTAAATTAATTCTAATTAATTGGAGAATCAAAATAGGCTCGAGAAGAGGGGAAGTTCAATACCTTTTCTCTGAGAAGGGAAGTTAAATCAGAGGGGCACGACACGTTCGTGGAGGTCCAAGGAGGCTAAGGATTGAGGCTCTGGTCGTGGTGAAAGGTCTATACCTAAATTCGATCAAGGCCGGATTTGAGTGTTGGTCTTGAGCTATCTTAGACGCTCTGTATGAGAGCGATTTGATAGGGTTTTATCTTAGTTCAGTGTGGTAATGGTGTGGGTGATTTTAATTTGTATTTGATGTACTGTGGAGGTGTGGTGGAGAATGTCCTACCTTTGGAAAGGATTTGAGCTCAAAAATTGAACTCCGGTAAAGGGAATTAGGACAATGGAGTGGTTGGGTTGCACTGTGGAGGTCACAAGGAAGCTCAAGGAGTGATTTCAGAGGGCATCCTTAAGAAATTTTCATCACACCTTCCATGGCCATGGAGGTGGAGGTTTTATAAAAATGGCTTAGGGTGGCTTTGTGGGCTAATTAAGGGGTGTAAAATGATGCTTATGTGGAGGGCAGAGAAGCTCTAAATTTAAAATGGGATGAGGTGGCCTCAAGGTTTAATTTGGATTTAAAATTTGGGTGATGGCTCACAGTTTTGTCTCCTCCGGTGACTAGGCCGGCTGGCAAGGCTAGCGGAGGTGGCCAGGAGGTCAGGTGAGCCAGAGGAATCTGTCACAATAATTAATTTGGGGAGGTGTTTAGTTTTGGAAAAAAATCCCTTAGGCTTAAGCAATTTTGGAAGTAAATCCCTTGATTTGGGGATCCATTGGTCCGTTGCTCATTTGGGTGGTTCCATGAGGTTTATCCTGGCCAATAAGGTCCTAAATTTGTCTGTGGTGGGTTTTGGTTGGCCAATTTGGCTAGATTGGCTCAACTTTTGGTGAAGGGGTCCATGTAGGTCAATTAGGTTAAAGCATGGGCTTGGGCTAGGCTAGCCATGAACTTGAGCCCAATTTATTGATCAACATTGTGTAGATGATTTTAATGACCATTTTTGGTGAAAGATTGAAATGATTTTGAGTTAAATTGGGGGTTCAATTTGAAGGATTTTGGAAATTTGGTCACTTTGGGCATGTTGGGCTAAACTTGGGTCTAGATTGGGCTAGGCTTAGGCTAAGTCCAAATTTATTGTTGAAAATGGTTGATAGGAATGTCATAAAGAGTTTTCAACATTAATTGGGTGTCAATTTTGGGGCTAAGATAATCAATTTGGTGGAATTTTGAGGTATGACCAATTTGGGACAAAATTGGGGGTTTTGGACTTATGTCAAAATTAAATGAAATTGAGGATTCACCAAGGCCAATTTAAGGTCATGCTTGATATGTATGATTATTATGAAGAGTTTAGGGTTCAAATTGAGGCCAATGGAGTAGACCATGGGGTTCAATTTGGTGAGATTAAGTTATGTAGCCAAAATTGGGGGTTTGACCTAGATCAAATTTGGGCTCAAAGCATGGGCCAGTTGAGTTTGAATTTGGTTTAAATTGGTCATATGAAAGATGAATTTGAGTTTAGGATTGAAATTGGGGGAATTGGGACCAAATTGATGGACATTTGAGGTAAATTTGGGAAAATTGAGCCTTTAAAGACAACTTGTGGGGTTTTGGTCAAAGATCAAATTGGGTCCAATTAATGGGTCAAAATGGGTTTTGGAAACATTTGGAGTGATTTTGGAGGTTTTGGGAAAGTTTGGAGTGCCAAGAGCATTTTTATAATTTTGGCAATTTTGGGGGTATTTTTGTACATTTGGCATTTTTGGGTAATTTGGGTATCTTCAAAAGGTTTGAAAAATTTATTGAATAAATTTGGATATTTTGGATGGATTTGAGGATTTTGACCAAATTTGAGATTTGGGGGGTGTTTAGGTAATTTGGGTAGGTTTTGGGGTGAAGGGCCAAATTTGGTATTTTGGTAGGGTTGGGGTATCAACCACACTACATGAGCTATGGACCAATGGAATACCCATTTGGGTCCTCTATGTATTGGTCTTAGCTAAAACCTAGGTAGGGCTAGTGGATTTAGGGGACCATCTACATGAGTCTCCCAAAGGATCAAGAGACCAAAGTTAAGAAAATTTGGGTTTATGGTTGTGAGTGATTGTGAGTGAAAGTGAGTGTAGTGAGTGAATGTGAGTGCCTTAGCCCTAGCACCCAGGGTCAACCCTAAGGTCAAACAGTCCTATGGGAACTCATCTTAAGCTACCCCATACTGACCCCACCTATTAAGTGCTAGAGGTTGTGACCAATATGTTGAACTTTAAGTTAACCAAAGAGGAGTGTAGAAATTTTAATGGTGAGGGTTCCTTTTCTAATTTTCTAGGAATAATCAATAGGAATGTCCTATGGATATACCTTAGGCTAATAAAGAGAAAGAACTAAAACTCAACCAAAAGTGAGGTCAACAAATGGACGCCCAATAGGTTTGGTGTGCTGGGCAACACACCGCGCGTATTGGCATTGACCGACGAGATCAACAAAATCAATACAAACCCCAAGTCAACAGACATAGAAGGAGTGTAGAATTTGAGTGAGCTATTTGTTTCCACTAGGGAATTAGCAGGTGAATATCTAATCGAAGTCAAGAAGTAGGAACTCTTGCTGAGGACAGGAGAGTGGATTTGAGTTATCAAGTTTCAGATATTTACATAGGATGGGAATCAGTATGTAAGTGCTAACCCCGGGAATTGAAATTTTGGTATCAATTCCAAAAAAAGAGAGTAGGAATTTAGGTACCAACCTCAAAATGAGGGAATCGGAATTTAGGTATTGACCCCGAGGTGAAAGTTACAATTTTGGTGTCAATCTCAAAAAGAGAGCCGAAAGTTAGGGACCGATCTCAAAAAGGAGGGAATTAGAAGTTAAGGACTGATTCCAAAATGAGAATTGAAAGTTAAGGATCAATCTCAAGGGAGGGCCGGAAGTTAGAGACCGACCTCGAAAGGAGGAAATCAGAAGTTAAGGACTGAATCCAAAATGAGAATTAAAAGTTAAGGATCAATCTCAAGAGAGGGTCAGAAGTTAGGGACCGATCTCAAAATGAGGGAATCAGAAGCTAAGGACTAATTCCAAAATGAGAATTGAAAGTTAAGGATCAATCTCAAAAGAGAGTCAGAAGTTAAGGACCAACCTTGAAAGAAGGGAATGAAAATTTAAGGACTGATTCCAAAATGAGAATTGAAAGATAAGGGTAAATCTCAAGAGGGGCTCGGAAGTTAAGGACCGACCTTGAAAGAAGGGATTCAAAAGTTAATGACTGATTCCAAAATGAGAAATGAAAGTTAAGGATTGACCTCAAAAGAATGGAATCAAAAGTTAAGGACTTATTCCATAATGAGGATTGAAAGTTAAGGATCAATCTAAAAAAAGAGTCGGAAGTTAAGGACCAACATCGAAAGGAAAGGAATCAGAAGTTAAGGACTGGTTTTAAAATGAGAATTGAAAGTTAAGGATCAATCTCAAAAGAGAGTCGGAAGTTAAGGACCAGCCTCAAAAGGAGAGGAATTAAAAGTTAAAATCTAAATCCAAAATGAGAATTAAAAGTTAAGGATCAATCTCAAGAGTGAGTCGAAAGTTAAGAACCGAACTCAAAAGAAGGGAATCAGAAGTTAAGGACTGATTCCAAAATAAAAATTGGTGATGTTAAGCCCATAAACATGTGTTATGTGAAAAGATTGACATTGGTGAGGAAAATGTGCAAAATTTTGTGAGGTTTTGTGCAGAACATGAAATTCCGCTAGAATGTCAAGAAGATAGTTGTGATGTGCAAGCAAAGAGTAAGAGACATTAAAATCGAGAGAATCAACTCAACAGATTTATTTTCTTTTCTTGTTGTTTTTATTTACATTTAATTATCAAAATATGTTTTCAAAAATTTAATTTTAGTTGGTTGATTTTTCAAAAGAGAGTTGTTTTGTTGTTTGCTTCTTTATTATTTTTATTTAAATTTTATTATTGTTAAGTTTTTTTTTTTTTTTTTGTTCTTTGNCGTTGTGATCTCAAACCATTGTATGGTTCGTGGCTTTTATCCATCGCACAAAAAGGCAATTGACAAAAAGATAAATTTTTGAAAGAAACTTCATAAATCTATTCCAATAGATATTATAGATTGAATGTAGGCCAAAGCCTCAAAAAGTACAATATGCTAACTGCATCAAAGTACATCCACAAATGTCCCATGCTAAGTAAATATCATAGGCTGAGCATGTCTGATACATGTCATGTATACTGTAATGAAATGCAGTTAAATGGAAAGGAATCCTCTGAATGTCTGTCTCTGGTGAGGCAAGCTCCTGATCGAGCAGACCTTCTAGCCACACTCCAGGACAAGAGTTCCCTTTGTATGTACATAGAGGTGCAACCCTCTCATAGCTCATACAACAGTAGTTCTTCCAACTCTAGATCTGGTAGAAATCCATATGACATTTTGTTGATATCCATTCATCGAAAGGTCACGGACACCCTACGGTGTCGCACCCTACGACTTCAAAACAACCCCTTGGGCGGACGAATTTATCATGAGCTTGTACCATTTTTGCCTGTTAAAGTTATAATTATTGTTGTGCTTCAATTCATTTTCCCTCAAGACTCTTCAGTTCTTCAAGTTTGAGTTTTTCACTTTCTTCTGTCGTGAGTTGGTTGGAAACAACAACTCTGAGAGATGGAGTCTAAATTTCTAATGGTAGCATGGCCTCAGACCCGAACACGAACATGTAGGGTGTACCCTGAGTGTGAGTCCTGAACATCGTCTAGTAGACAAGGCTTCTAACAATTTGTTGTACCAATCCCTTTTTTTATCTTACAGTGTTTTCTTTAAAATTTGTACCAATATCTTGTTGAAGGCTTCAACCAGGCCATTTGCTCTGGGATAGTAAATTGTAGAGTATCTCTAATCTATCTTGTGTCTTTTCATAAATTTTTTTATTTTTGAGCTTTTAAAAGTTGTCTCATTGTCGGAAATTATTCTTTGCAGTACTCCAAAATGATAAATAATTTGGCTTTTGAAGCATTGAAAGACGTGATGTGTCGTAACCACTTGTAACGGTACTGCCTCTGCCCATTTGGAGAAGTAATCTGTAACAACAAGTATAAATCTTTGTCCTTTAGAGGATGGAGGGTCTATCGGACCTATTATGTCCGTGCCCCAACACTCAAATGGCCGCGAGGAAACGGTTGGGTGTAGCACATTCGAAGGTTGGTGTAAGACCACCCCCATGCACCTGACATTGGTGACATCTTCTGGCTGTATCCATGAAGTCGGACATCATTGCTGGCCTATAATATCTGATTCTTTTGATTTTTTAATTTCATCTTCGACCCTGACTGGAGAGCGCCACACAATCCAGTATGTACTTCTTTAACAATATTCTGTGTCTCCACTCTGCTCAAATATCGTAGCCACATCTGGTCGAACGATCTCCTGTAGAGGATGTCATCTACTAGAGTGTAAGACATAGCCCTTTTGTAATATGATGTGCCTAAGACTTGTCCTCTGGCAGATTTTCAGTATGCAAATATTCTATTAATGGCTTGTGCCAACCTTCATTGATATCAGCAACAGCATTTATCGCTTCTTCTTTTCTGAGCTTGTTTAGAGTTTTGAGGTCAATTCAAGACAGAAATTTTCTTCCTTATACTATGATTTTAATGGAATCCTTCAGGGGACACGCCAGTTCCTTAACGAGTTTTTCTAAAGCATCAGCATGGGCATTATCTCCCCTAGTAATCCGGTAGAAAGTCACATTGGAGATCCTTTCCAGGAGCTTCATTGTGTACTGAGGGTATTCTGTTAATCTAAGTTTAAGAATATTGTATTGTCCGGCGACATGCTGGATGATGAGCTGAGAGTCGCCATAAATGACAATGTTTGTTATATCCATTGAGATTGTCAAATCTAATTCATTGATTAAAGCTTCATATTATGCTTCATTGTTGGTGCACAGCTCTGTCAGGTGGTATGTGAACCTTAAAATACCCTTATCTGGCGTGATAAAGATCAAACTGATCCCTGCTTTGCCTGGTATAACTTTGTCTGATCCTTTGTCTTTTCTGGCTAATGAAGCATTTTCAAAGTACATTTCCCTGAGTTTCACGTTGGAGAATTCCATTTGTAGTACCTGTTCATCTGGTAATTCATCAATAAGAGGGGACCCAGCTGGAAGTGGGTGTGCAGCGAGAAAGTCTGCTAAAATCTATCCCTTGATAGCACGTAGGGGAACAAAAATCATATCAAATTGCAATAAGATCATCGACCATCTTGCTAGACCTCTGGAGAGTGTTTGCCGGGTCATCAAATATTGCAACGGATTAACTTTTGAAATTAGTGTAATCTTATGAGAAAGCATGTAATGTCTAAGCTTTTGGGCAGCAAAAATCAGGGCTAGATAATGCTTCTCAATGGGTGGGTACCTTATCTCCATCTGTATTAGGCGGCGACTCAAGTAGTAGAGTGTGTTTTCTTTATCCTCATCATTAACTTACTAAGAGGGCTACAAAAGAGTCTTCTAAGGTCGCGGTATAAAGTATCAACGGTTTCCCTAGGATAGAGGCTGCCAAAACAGGAGGTGTCATTAAGTGTTTCTTAATGTCCTCGAAGGCCAGCTGACATTTCTCTTCCCAAACAAATTTGGCATCCTTTTTAATTAATGATGAAGGGCTACACCTACCTGAGAAACTAGAAATAAAGTGTCTCAGATATGTCAACTTCCCTTGGAAAGAACACAGTAATTTTAAGGTTTTTGGTTGAGGCATTTCCAAGATAGCTTTAATTTTATTTGGGTCAATCTCGATTCCCCGATGAAGGACAACAAATCCTAGAAACTTTTCAGAGGTAACACCAAAGGTACACTTGAAGTGATTCATTTTAAGGTCATATCATCGTAACCGTTTGAACGCGATCCTCAAATCTTACAAATGGTCTATTTTTCATTTGTTCTTGATGACCAAATCATCCACGTAGCATTCCACTTGATTGTGAATGAGGTCATCAAAAATATTTGTCATTGCATGTTGGTATGTTACTCCGACGTTCTTTATGCTGAATGAAGTCACTATGTAGCATAGAATTCCAATAATTGTTTTGAAGGCTGTAAGTACTGCATCTTCGGGAGCCATCTTGATTTGGTTGCATCCCAATGATTCGTCCATAAAAGAGAAAATTTTATGTATAGAAGCGATGTCTACAATCATTTTTGGTATTGGTAACAGGAATTCATCTTTTGGGCACGCTTTTTTCAAATCCCTGAAGTCGACACAAACACGGATTTGTCCATTTTGCTTCTTAACAGTAGAGTCATCCTCCATATTGAGGCAATCCCCTTCCGATTCACCAGTAACAACTATACAAAATTCTGAATCATCAACTGGTCTGATTGTACCAAATCTGAGACCCTCTTTTGAGTTTGGAGTTTGACTTTTAACATTCTATAATTTTTTAAAAAGTTGTAATTTATCTTTCGGCATTTGTTTTAGCAAGTGTCCTTATTGAATTAACTTTTGTACACAAGGAGAAAAGTAACCAAAAGGTAATTCCATTAAATCATTAGGATCATCATCCAATTTTACATGATTTTCAAGATCAGTAGAGGTAGAAGCAGGGTAGAATTTGATTGGTTTTGAACCAACACTAAGGACTTCCTTGACCTTTAAACTCTCGACCTTTTGAGGGAGGATCAGAGTAAAAGTCATAGCATTCACATAGTGGTTTATCTAATCATACATTGTCTCATATTCACTTTTCTCTATATCTTCTAAGGATATCTCGTATTGAGGTTTCTTCTATTTTGTCATCATTATTTCATCTTCGGAATTGTCTTCATCACTAATGTTAATGGTTGGCCTAGTCCGTTCAATGATTAGGTTCTTCTTCGTCCACGTCCCCGGCTCTGACCTCGGGTGTGCGAACTAAAAGAACCTCCACCATTTTGTTGCAAAAGAGTGGCGGAGGATCGCTGAAGCGGAGTTAAATGGCCTTCTCTTTGTGATTTTCTTGAATCTTCATTTTTGTTTGTGACAATTTTGTGAGAGAAGACAGTTTTTTTTTTAGGCGCATAATAGGCAGCATCTTCATAAATAACCTCTTCATGAGCTGAGAACGATTATAGATCTCCCTTAATGCAGTGTTCTTGTCCTTCTTTATAGTAATTAATGCATTGGTGTAGAGACAACAGAACCATGTTGTGTTCATGAATCCATGATCGACCCAGTAGAGCGTTAAAAAAGTTCTCGGAGTTGAAGATATGAAATTTAGCGGTTGTTGCTAGTTATCAAACCTTCATAAGTAATGTAATTGATCCAAGGGCTCTCTCTCCCTTTTGGTTGAATCCTCTTAACATCACTTTTATCGATCGTAAGTTACTGAGCTTCAATGGCCAAATAGGCCAATGTCCGTAGACTCATCAAGTTGAGGGATGCTCCACGATCTACTAAAACCCTCGACAACACAAATGTTAACGGAGATGTAGAGTGGTTTGTTATGGTCGGTGGTACCAAGAAGCAAATCTTCATTTATAAAGGTTACCCCATGATGTTCTTTCAATGAGCAAACTTCATCAAAGGATGTGTTGGCCAATTGGTCTAAATAAATCTCTAGGTCGAGCAAAACTATAACAAGAGACTCTCTCATTTCCTTTGATAGGATTAGAGTGCCATAGATGCTTAATCTGGTCTGCAACTTCCTAAGCTGAGCTAACACTTTGTAATTTGTATGATCCTCCAATTTTCTCTTGGTTTTGTGGTTCTTCCACTGGTGGAGGTGGAGGTAGCTCTTCTTGTGTTAGTATTTGTTTTCCTTTATCTTTTAGAGCTATTTTTGGAGGTAATACTCTCCCACTCCTTAAGTTCACTTCTGTAATTTCTTCTTCTTGAGATATCATTGTTGAATCTCTTGGTGTTTCCTCTTTGTTGGAAAGATCTAAGTTGATGGCAAGAGGTGTACCATGGTGCTCGAGAATTGGTTCCTCACTTCCGGTGCTGTCGTAAGCAGTATTGTCAATGTCTTCTTTGGTCTTGCCAATAGGTTCATCGGACTCAAGTATGATTTGAGGACTGTTTTGGGAATTGAGATCAAAGCTAGATTGGTTAAAATCAGTTAAATTATCATCAAAAACACTTAAAACGTAGCCGAAATCACAATCATTATATTTGTAAGACCCCGGAGGGGTAAGAAGATAATCATACAAAGTTAGGGGTTCGAGGAAATTCTTCCCTAAATCCAAAACAACTAATCTAGCAGAGGCAGCCCCTACCCTACCCTCCATGCTATCAATCTTCATAGTGGTCTTCTTCTTCTTCTTTGTATTTGATGACGATGAATCTCCTAGTAAAATCTTCATCTCGGGTTTGGCAGGCTGAAGATTCCGAATGGAGGCTTGTTTTGAAGCATTCTGGATTTGGTTCAATTTTTTCTTGGATGATTTGGTCCAAAATTCATTCCATCAATCTTCACCAGTATATGTGGAAGAATGTTTCGATGAATCATGTATTTATTTTAAGACCCCTCTTAAGCTCGTCCCAAGTCGTACTCCATCCATCTTGTCTAGTATACAGATCAATCGAAGAGATTTGTTCGTCTAAAATCATATTTATAGAACCTTTTTTAGGTTCTTTTAAATATTCTTTTGGGATCATTATGTTCCCTTCTTTAATCTTCATCTCAAGCCAATCCTTAAAGATGAAACATTCTTCTATAGTGTGCTCAAGCAACCTGTGGTATGGGCAATAATTCGTTTGATTCTTCTTGTCGACCTTTTTGGGTTTCTTTGGATTTGGTAGTCTGAACTCAGGCTTCTTCATTAGACTTTTGAACATTTTGGATATGGCTTCATCTTTGAAGGAATACACCATTTTTTGTCATTCTGCCAAAGATGTTCTCTTATTCCCTGTTCGAGGTGATCCTTCTTGAGGCAGTCGCTGGTTGGACTGGTTACTCTGTTTCTGAGCATGTTGTGATGAAGATTAGCGAGGAGATTCTGGATATGTCTTCATTGGTTGCTTTCCTTTATCGACAGTTTCTACAGTTCATGACTTCTTTTCAAATACTCTAGTTGCCTTAGACTTCTCGTGAGAATCCATATGTTTGATTTCCTCTTGAAGACTGTTGGCCTTGCTGAGTAGCTTCTCGAAGGATTTGATGGTGAGTCCCTTCAGCATGAAAGCTACTAGCCCATGAATGCTCTTGAGTAAGATCTCAATTACGTGATGTTTTTGTAACTGAGGTTCACATTTCATGCTAATATTTCTCCACCTCAAAATGTAATCCACAAAAGTCTTGTTAGGCTTTTGTTTTTCCATCATGAGCTTGCCTATAGAAACATGATGTTGTGCTCTGACAAATCTTTTCACAAATAATTGTTCCAGCTCGGAAAATGCCTTAAATGATCCGTTGGGTAAATCAGTATATCAATTGAAAGCAATCCCTAATAGCTTGCTAACAAACTGTTGGAAGAGTAAAGCTCCGTTATTTCTTTTGTTGCCACAACTGACTCGGAAGTGTGTTGTATGTTGTCTGGGATTTCCAGTCCCATCAAATATCTTAAAGTTTGGGGCCACGAAACCCTTTAGGGAAGGGTACGTCATCGAATTCTTCCAGGTAAGGTCCAACCTTCAAAATCAATGCACCACTCTTAGATTGGGTTAAGGCCTCCCAAACTTGCTCAACCATTTTCTTAAATTCTTTCTCTAGCATGGAACCCGATGGAGAATCCTTCTTTGGTTGCTCGTCTCTATTTTTTGAGGCAACTTCTCTTCTTTCATCTGTAATATGTATAATTTCTGGTTGGTTGACCTCTGGAGAGGCTAACTGTGGGGGTTGAGATTGTCCTTGAATTGTGGCCATGGCCATCTCTTCTATTCTTTTCTTTAGTTGGCTGAATTTCTCATCCCTTATGATGATAGCCCTACGCAGCTCATCTACGACATTCTCTTCAATGAGAGGTTGAGCCTCACACGCAGATGTAGCAACTTTGGTTTCAATGACATGGACATCTATAAAATCTTCTTTGAGGTAATCATTATAATCAAAATTTTCATTATCATAAATGGAGACTCCATGTTCCCAAGCCAACTTGAAAATCTCGACCCTGAGATTTTCAACTTTTCCTTCAATTATTGATTCTTGAATTGCCTTAAGATCTAAAGGCCCCTGTTGGACCTCCTCCTCTTGTTCTTCTATCTCACTGGCAATTGCTGCGATAATGCCAGATACTTTGTACCCTAGCTTCATCCTATGATCTTGCCCTACGGGCTCATTGAACTGTATCAGTACAACAACCTTGCATACCCACACCTTCTTTGACAGTGATGTCTTGAGATGAAGTGTCTCAACAGAAACATTGGTATGTTGAAGAGAAGTATGCTCTCCATGGTGCAGACCGACTACAGTACTGGGTAATCTCTTCATCTTTTCCTTTAAAACTTTAGGAATATCCCTATAATTTGTGATACGTAGAATTCTTGGACCCAGTCGTGACTTGGCTGGTCGACGACCTGTGGTCCTAATGACAGCAGAATCAGTGGTAACTATGGCAGTATCAACTCTGTTCCCTAAGTGAAACCAGACAGGAATACGAGCAGTCAAATCTTCAATTAACTTCTAGGAGCGTCTGACATATCTGACGTCCTTTAAGGTTTCTTTCTTTATGTGAGGGAATGCTGCATGTCCCACTCATTTGAGTAGTTCACTAACTGAGCAACCTTCCTTGACAGTTAGCCTCTTGAAAACTGAACTGACTCGGGTGATAAGAGTGGATTTGTTTCTCTCCTCACTACGTCCATGAAGTGATGGTAAAGTAGCGGCAATTTTCTGGATACTCTCATACCCATTGGTACCCATTAAAGGATGGAATCTACTTCCTTGCAAGAGTGGACATGCTTCTAGTAAGCTTGACTCATCTTGTTGAGGATCTTCCTCAACAGGCATCTCCTTATGCATCTGGGCTTTAGTAGCCCTCCAAACCCTCCTATTAAGGTTTCTCCTTTGGGTTTGAGTTAGCGATGTAGCCTTTGAACTTGATCTGATTTTAAATACTAATGTCAAGACAACCAATCCCTTAGTCGGATCTTTAATGATCATAACTTTTTTCCCTTAGCAGCAGCGGGAACAACAGGCTTGGTAGTTGCCATGGTGGCAGCAGTAGTCTTAGCCTTCATATAAGAAGGAATGTCTTGAGGACAGTTTAGGTTGAAGTCAGCAGACAGCTCCTAAACTTCTGGAGCGGCGACTTTCATTATGAAGAATGGGGCTTTCCTGAGGATTACCTCGAGATCCTTAAATCTGGTTCCAAACTTAACGGTAGGAGCGACGTTGTGGGCTTTATTGGCTTGTCGGCAAGTTATAAGAAAAAGTCAGTGTTGGGCACGCCATTACAACAACTTTAAAATAGAAAGCTCTGGGGTTAGCTATATGGCCAAAACCTTGTAATCTTAGTGCAAGCACTGAAAATTAATATATGTTGATATGTAGATTGGGTAAGTCTTAGTTTTAGGGATTTTAAATTTTTCAGTAAACAAGTAATTTAAAAGTAGAAAAATTTAATTAATATAAGAAAATTTTAAAGCGTGCGCGGCACGACACAATTCAATTCAATTTTCAAAATAGCAAATTAAAGTCGAAAAGGAGATGTGAAGTGTTTAGGACCCAGTGCGGGACCAACTTAACAACGCACAATGCCCAGGTTGAAGTAGTCCACCAACACGCCTATTGGGGTCCGACCCCACATGAGGATTAAAAAGTTCTTAATGGCCTTCTGAATCACTTTGTTCAAAGGTGGTTGAACAGACGGTCCTGAAGTCCGAAGAGTTGACTGTACTTTCCTAAGACAGAAATGGGTAAAGTATGTCAATGGAAGAAGAGTAATTTGGTCCAAGAGGGACATGGACACATTATCAATGTGTGAAGTAATATTTCTTGATTTAGATGAAGAGAAAAGCTTGTCTCTAGTGGAGTCGCCAGAAGCTATCGACACTATTTTGGTTGTGGAGTTGCCCGTAAGAAGCTGTGAGCACCTGAATCAAAAACTCATCGCCTGCTTTGGAAGGACATTTTAATTTACATATAAATTTAAGTTTTGGAAAAAAAATATGAAATCAAACTGACCAAATATTTTTTATATTTTAAATGAAAGAGCCATATACCTCAAACCCTGTATCTATCCTGAAGGATAAACACGAGACTTGAAGATGAGGCTAGATCAAATAAAATAAGAAATATATGACATCCATTTGGTCTACAAAATCATTTTATTGGACGACAATTTCCCCAATTTAATATGAAAATTTAAATAGGGTTTATATTAAGCCGGGTTCAGACAAGCTTCCTATAAGGGCAAGCCCCTATAGTTAATTACATCTTAGATAATCGAAGTCACCTAAGAAAACTCTCGATAAAAATCAAGGAATATTATCTTCAAGGAGTTCAAAAAGGTAGGACCTTTCAACAAAATTGGACAAAGAGGTGTGAAATGGGATTGGCTCAAATTTGGAGCATTTTATTTTTGGAATCCAAAGGAGGAAGAACTAGGGGATGTCATGGATCCAGAGGAGAACCTCGTTGACTTCCCAAACTATCCTATTGTTTGGCTTTAGTTTTGAGGAGAAATTATTTGAGTGTTTCATCCGGTAAATTTTATTTGTTTAGGGCTTACATTTGTGTGAAACTATCACACAAAAAGCATGGAAGATCTTAGGGTTTAGGTCGTGACGGACGACAGCCTCGGAATCTTAAGACGAGTTAGGGCTTATATTGCATAGCAGATCTGTACAAAAGCTTAAATATAAGGTGAGGATTTACGTTGCATAAGCAAACTACCTCGATGTCCTATGGATTTGTTGTTTAATTCTAAGGAATGGTTTAGCTTGGGAAGACATATTTTACTGTTGAAGATGGTCGCGCTGCCCACCAAGCTAGCTCCAAGCTTCTTGACGTGACAATCTTAATTTTTCTAGTGTGTCAAGTTATGATGTCAAATCACATGTCCTTATGGTTGTAGTTCTTTAAAGATTTTGGGGCATATTAAAGTTGATTAGAGCGACACCGGTTAGGATCCTACGGTTCCCTAGTTCTGGTACCACTATTTTCTATCGAATTCACTTAGTCCAAATGAATTTACAAAACTCAATTTAATGAGTTCCATACTTTCATTTAGACCATGGGAAGCCTCGTTAGCAACCATAGGTCACCTCCTCTAAGGGATTCCTGATCATCCGATAGAGACGTCTTAATTTAGTTGCAATTATTATTTTGTGATGTTTGTGATTAAATTTTGAGTTATCTTATATTTTTACTTTTATGGTAGTGAATTTTATCTTGGTTGATTTTAGATTTGATTTTGGTTTTGATTTTGGTTTTGTAGTTATCCTAGTAGTTTTGGTCTTCATGTAGGGTAACATTATTGTTTAGCATGCAAGTTTTGTAAGCATAAAAAGTACAGTATGAAATTACAAGAAAAACGGCACTGCAAACTATAAAAAGTGTACCTGGCGAGTCTTCTCATTCCACCGCCTGAACCTCAAAATGTATGTGAGAGCACTTTATATAAAGCGAAAAGTAAGGTTTTAGTGATCAACCCAACCCTAGGTCATATCTTGGTGGGTCCCTATTAAGTTGATTAAGGATGATTTTTTTAAGTAAAACATATTAAGTTTAGTAGATCTCCGAGGTATCCAACAGATCTAGAGAAAGAAGCAGGTTCCATGCTTCCCTCTCAAAGCCTGGTGGAAAGTCTTGAGCTCTTTTTAAACTTATTATGTTGCTTAATAACCCATTTTTTAAATATCTTTAATGCTCAATGAACATTGATGTTTCAATTATCCCTAAGAGTAGGGTAATTATCACTTATAATTTAATTTGAGAATTATGCGGGTGAATACCCTTAAAGGGGCAAGTTAATGCTATCAAGGCACTTAGCCAACTTTTTAATTTGGGCTTATAGTGTTTTAAAGGTATTCAATTTTTAAGTATGTTCACCTTTCTAATCCTCATTTAACCAAATTTTATTTAGCCTAGGTCACTCTAAGCCCTTAAGGTCTTAGTGAATGTCTTAATCATTTTGAAGGAGATTAAATTTTAAGTGATAATAATTCATCATCAAGACTTTTGAATGTTATTTGAACATCCAAAATGAGGGTATTAAATTAATGAGTTATTAACACCCAACACCATACCCCTAACTCTAGGATCATTTAATTTGACAGACTTCCAAATTTTAATGAATTATGTAATTTACACATTTATCTTTCAACTAAAAAAAAGTGAGTTTGGTTTCTACCAATTAATCCCTTGTGTTACAAACATCCAAATAAGTTAATTAAGATCAAAGATTGCCCTTTTCCATTTCTTGAATTAAGCCTAAATGTTAATAAAGGCTAAATTTCAAGAATTACACTTTTGCCCCTAAGGCTCCATCACTTCATAATTCATCAAGTTTAATTCAAATGACTTTGGAATTTTTATCTCATTTCACTCATGGGTCAATTATGAAATTAGAGGAGAAAATGTGATTTTTCAAATTTTAATTTAATTTATATATTTATTTATATGCAAGAATATGATTTCTCAAAGAAAATTCCATAACTTGACAAAGGAAAATCCTAATTACTTAAAATTTTTACTGGAGATAGACTTAGACTAGAGAATCATTGGGACCAAAATTTCATGCTTTTTTTGAATTTTATTTGAATTATTAGAATTATTTTAAGTTTTGGAGTATTTGTTAATTATAAAATATTTTAAATGTGAAAAATTAATTTTTATATTTTTATTAAATATCTTTGAGGTCAAGGAACCGAGAGAAATTGATTTCACATTTTTTTTATTTTTCTTTGAATTGTTAGAATTATTTTAGTAAAAATCCATTTTTAGCCTTCAAAATTCAATATCTTCACTTAGAAAATCAGGAAAAATATTCCAATTGTTCCTAAGTGCTTAGAAAATAATTTAGAATATTTTCATGAATTTTATTATTTTTGTAATTTTTATCATTTTTAATTATTTAAATATTAAAGAAAGGCTTAAAAATGAAAATTTTATTTTAATTACAAATTTATTTTTATAAAATTCATCTGATCACAAAAAACTCTAAAAACTAATTTTTATAATTTTTTGAGTTATATTTTAATTGTTAAAAATCATTTTAGTGTTAAAATGGCATTTAACTTAGAAAATCAATTTGAGTTATCAAATTAGCTTCAAATATTTTGAAATTTTTATGGAGAGTTTTCTGAACTTCAAATTACAGTGGAGATTAAAAATCAAGGCATTTAGATGTTTATATTTTTCAAATTAATTTTCTTTGTGTTTTAGGGTTTGGTGAAAGTTAAGTGTATTCTTAACGACTTAGCCCATGAAATATTTTTCATAAGTTTCTCTAGTCACAAACAACCTTCCATAATTTATGATTAATTTATGCAAAAAAATGAATCTCTGTATAGAAATCTTCTATGACTTTGGGAAAATCAGATAATGTTTCCTAAGACAGAGACAACAACATGCCAAAATTTTAAGTCATGGTGAAATGTCTACATGCATGAAGAATTAAAAGACTCAAAACAGTTTTTAATTAATTAAAAATAAAATATGCTTCACATAAAATTCAAATTATTCCCACATTATTTTCCTTTGTTCACTAAGCAAAAAAATATTTTTATTTTATTTTTGTGTTTTTTCTACACCAAGATATGAATTTTTGAAGTTAGGGATCATTTTCTGATTTATTTAATTCCCTATTTATCTATTTAAATGAGCAGTGCCACCTCATCCTAGGCAGCTCCGAACGGCGATGTGGCGCGCTCCCATTCATTGAGCTTTTCACCTTGGCCTGCCACGTGGCTCACGGTTCATGCACCGAGAGTTCATCCGACTAGATCTCGTCCTTTAACGAGATAAATGCGCGATTGGACGACTCCCCGTCATCGTCCCCAAATAGGCTAATTTGAGAACTGTCCACACTAAAACTTTTAGATCTCCCTCTAGACTCAATCAAATATCGTGGGGTTTGATCCTATTGATTCGTCTAAGTGTGACAAACACATCCATACGATAAACATGTCATTAAATTAATTCTAATTAAATGGAAAATCAAAATAGACTCGAGAAGAGAGGAAGTTCAATACATTTGTTCTGAGAAGGGAAGCTTCAATAAGAGGTGCTTGACACGTTTGTGGAGGTCCAAGGAAGCTAAGCATTGAGCCTCTGGTAGTGGTAAGAGGTCTAGACCTGAATTCGATCAAGGCCGGATTTGGGTGTTGATCTTGAGCTATCTTAGAGGCTATGTATGAGGGGGATTTGATAGGGATTTGTCTTATTTTAGTGTGGTGATGGTGTGGGTGAGTTTAATATGGATTTGGTGCACTGTGGAGGTGTGGTGGAGAATGTCCTGACTCCGGCAAGGATTTGAGCTCAAAAATTGAACTCCGACAAGGGGAATTAGGGAAATTGAGTAGTTGGGTTGCACTATGGAGGTCTCAAGGAAGCTCAAGGAGTGATTTTAGAGGGTATCCTTAAGAAATTTTCAGCACACATTCCATAGCCATGGAGGTGGCTTAGGTTGGCTCTGTGGGCCAATTGAAGGGTGTAAAATGATGTTTATGTGGAGGGTAGAGAAGCTCTAAATTTAAAATGGGATGAGGTGGCTTCAAGATTTGAATTGGGTTTAAATTTTGGGTGGTGGCTCACAGTTTGGGTTCCTCCTCCGACTAGGCCAGCCGGCAAGGCTAGGGCTGGTGGTAAAGAGGTGAGGTGAGCCAGGGGAATCTGTCACAATAAGTAATTTGGAGAGGTGTTTAGTTTTGGCAAAAATTCCTTAGGCTTAAGCAGTTTTCGAAGTAAAACCCTTGATTTGAGGGTACTTTGGTCCATGGCTCATTTGGGTGGTTCCATGAGGTTTAGCCTGGTCAATAAGGTCCAAAATTTGGTTGTCGTGGTTTTTGGTTGGCCAATTTGGCTAGATTGGGTAACTTTTGGTGAAGGAGTCTATGTAGGTCAATTTGGTTAAAGCTTGGGTTCTGGCTAGGCTAGCCTTGACCTTGAGAACAATTGATTGATCAACATTATGTAGATGATTGTAATGACCATTTTTTGTGAATGATTGAAATAATTTTGAGTTCAATTGGGGGTTCAATTTGAAGGATTTTGAAAATTTGGTCATTTTGGGCATGTTAGGCTAGACTTGGGTCTATATTGGGCTAAGCCTGGGCTAAGTCCAAATTTATTATTGAAAATGGTCAATAGGAATGTCGTGAAGAGTTTTCAACATAAATTGGGTGCCAATTTTTGGGCTAAGATAATCAATTTGGTAGAATTTTGAGGTATGGCCAATTTGGGGAAAAATTGGTTTTTGGACTTAGGTCAAAATTAAATGAATTTGTGGCTTCACCAGGCCAATTAAAGGTCAAGTTTGATGTTTAGGATTGTTATGAATAGTTTAGGGTTCAAATTTAGGCCAATGGAGTAGGCCATGGGGTTCAATTTGGTGAGATTAAGTTATGTAGCCAAAATTGGTGGTTTAACAAAGATCAAAATTGGGCTCAAAGAATGGGCCAATAGAGTTTAGATTTGGTTTAAATTAGTCATATGAAATATAAATTTGAGTTTAGGATTGAAATTGGGGAAAATTGGGGCCAAATTGATGGACATAAATTGGGACCAAATCTTGAGCTCCCCCATACTAACCCCACCTACTAAGTGCTAGAGGTTAGGACCAATATGTGGAACTTCAAGTTGAGCAAAGTGGAATGTAGACGTTATAATGGTGAGGGTTCCTTTTATATTTTTCTAGAAATAGTCGACAAGAAATTCCTATGGCTAGACCTTAGGCTACTAAAAAGGAAAAACTAAACCTCAACCAAAAGTGAGGTCACTATGGCTAGACCTTAGGCTACTAAAGAGGAAAAACTGAACCTCAACCAAAAGTGAGGTCAAGTCATATGGCTAGACCTTAGGCTACTAAAGAGGAAAAACTGAACCTCAACCAAAAGTGAGGTCAACTGGAGACCAAGGTACTTGAGTTGCATGGGCATCTAGAACATATTGTATGGCAATTGAAGATGCAATTTTGTCATATTAGTTATATAGAGGAATCAGATAAGACAATTTTCATAAAGCAAAAGTGGATTGAAGAAGATAGTATCAGAGCTTGTCACCACCGTCTATTTTATAAACTCTATATTCCTGGAGAGACTAATGAAAGACAGGAATTTGTGCTAGAATTTGAGTTTTAGAAGTTATTGTTTTCAAGTGGTGTTGTGTTTAAGTCTTCTTTTTAGTATTTATGACTTGTTATATGTGTTTAATTGTGAAATGATTTTTATGTATTTGGATTTAAGAAAATTTTCTCATCCAAGACTATTTGGAGCGATAATTAAGTGTTTAAAGGTACTTGTACTTGTTTGTGAATTAATATAAGTTTGTTTGTGTGAAAATTTGTGTTATTTTTAGCCTCGAATTGAAAGAGTTATTATGGAGAATTTTGAGAGAGAGGGGAGTTATAGGAAGTTGAAAATAGTCATTCAAGTGCTATGAGACCATTTAGGGGTGGTTTACTTAGGCAAATAGTGCATTTTACTTTAATTTGAAAATTTTGAAAATCGTACACTAGAGCCTACGCACCACATCCCAAGAGGCAGGTACCTAAGCGCCACTTACCCGCACTTAAGCCCCGGTTCACGAAAATCGGTTTGCGAACGGTTAAAAGTGAAATTTTGGCCCAAAAATCACCATTTTTATGCCTCTTGTCACCTTCAACCTCTCAAAATCGTGATTTTGGAAGGCTAGGGCACATCTAAAGTGAAGATTTCTTGGTGGAATTAAGTGAAATTTGCTAGATCCAATTCCTTGAGGTAAGAAGCTTTACTTCTATGCAAAAATTTTGGATTTTCACTATATATTTTGAGCACGTTTGGAGATATTCAAAAATTCACTATTCATGGTGAGAAATGATAAAAAAACCTATGGAAATTGCATGGGAAGTGTAGATTATACTTTTGAAGTTTAGTTTAGTAATTTAGACTTGATGTTTGAAGTTATTTTTGGAATTTATAAAATTTGTAGAATGACACCAAGAATGAAGAGGAGCAAAGGAAAGAGCCCTTTCAATTCGATTAAATTTGTTAGTTCGAAAGCTTAGGGTCGGTATAGTGATGCGTTGCAATCACGAAAACTGATTCAGAAGCGGTGTTTTAGGAATCCAAGTGGAGATGTAAAGGATTTGTTTGTTTGCCAACAGTGGGAACAATTCTGTTGTTTCTATGCAAACCTCCCTGAGGCTGAGGACAATAGATTCATGGTTCGAGGAAAGTTGGTACCTTTTTCACCAGAGGTAATCAACTTGTTTTATCATCTGCCACCTGATACATTATGTTTTTATGCAAATTATAGTCCGACTGAAGAAGAGTTAGACGAGATTATTTCTTACTAGACTGTTGGAAGAGGACTTTGGAAGATCATTAATGAGAGGAGAGTCAACTTCCCAACTTCAAAATTATGTGCACCTTCAAAGGCTTAGCACTATTTTATTTCTACTCGTCTGCTACCAACAAATCATCTTAGTGAAGTGACTAGAAAGAGAGCGACGTTAAATTATTGTATCCAAGAAGGAAAGCTCATCAACATAGGAGCTTTGATTTGTCAGACTATCATCAGTTTTGCCACTGTCGTTACTACTGCAAGTCTGAGATTTGCTTCCTTGATCTTTTCTTTGTGTGAGCAGGCTGGAATTAAATATGATAGCTGGGAGGAAGAGTTGTTACCTCTAAAGCCCATCACTAAGGTTAATGTGAAGACTTATTCTGACCATTCTATTTTTGGCTAGAGAGGAGGATTTTGTAGGAGTTATAGAACGGAGACGTCTGCTGCTTCTACATCTAGAGGTGGGTCTACTGAGACCTATTGACCTCACTTTTAGTTGAGGTTTAGTCTTTCTCTTTAGTAGCCTAGGGTCTAGCCATAGGACTTTCCTATTGAATATTCTTAGAGAACTAGAAAAAGCCACCCTCATCATTAGAAATTTTAAACTCTTCTTTACTCAACTTGAAGTTCCACATGTTGGTTCTAACCTCTAGCACTTAGTATGGGGGAGCTCAAGGAGAGTTCCTATAGGAATGTTGGACCTTAGGGTTGACCCTGGGTGTTGGTCTAGAGCTAAGGCACACACTTCACTCACAATCACTCACTACCCTAAACCCAGAATTTCCTGACTTTAGTCCCTTGAGCCTTTGGGAAACTCATTTAGATGGTCCTCTAAACCTATTAGCCCTAGGCTAGGGTTTAACTAAGACCAGTACATAGAAAACCCAAATGGGGTTTCCATTGGTCCATGGCTTACTTTTGGCGGTTAGTTCCCCAATTTTACCCAAAATACTCAGCCTTGCCTTTTGCCCCTAAACTCCCCCAAATTACGTAAGTACCATTGAAACCCTAAATTTAGTCAAAATTCTCAAGTTTATCCAAAATACCCAAAATTGTTAAAAAATCATTTCAAACCTTTTGAAAACACCCAAATTACCCAAAATCACCAAAAATTGCCAAATTACCAAAATACCCCTCATGGGCCCCAAATTTCAAATTTTTTAAAAAAACCAAAAAATTTCCAAAATATTCCAAATATTCCCACTTTCATTTATCTTAACTACCACATGACACAATTTGGCCAATTTAACCATCTTTGACCAAAACCCCAAAATTTATCTTTAAATACCCAAATTTCCCCAAAGTCAACTCAAATGTCCATCAATTTGATCCCAATATCCCCAATTTTCAATCCCAAACTCAAATTCACCTTCAATGTGACCAAAATAAACCAAATTCAAGCTCATTTTGCCCATTCTTTGAGCATAATTGTTTATTTAGGTCAAACCCCCAATTTTGGACACATGACCTAATCTCACCAAATTGAATCCATATCCCCCTCAATTGGCCATGGTTTATGTTGAAAACTCTTTATAGCATTCCTACAAATCAAAATTGACTATAAATTTTCCTTGGTAAAGTCTCAATTTCATTTAATTTTAACTTAAGTCCAAAATCCCCAAATTGCCACAAATAGGTTATGTCCCCAAGTCTCATCAAATTGAATGCCTTAACCCCAAAATTGACACCCAATTTATGTTGAAAAATCTTCATGAGGTTCCTATTGACCATTTTCAACCATCAATTTGGACTTAGCCTAAGGTTAGCCCAATCTAGACCCAAGTCTAGCCCAACATGCCCAAAAGGACCAATTTTCAAATTCCTTCAAATTGACCCTTCAATTGAACTCAAAGTCCTTTCAATCCTTCACCAAAAAAGTTCAGTACAATAATCTAAATCAAGTGCATTAGTCAATTGGGCTCAAGGACATGACTAGACTAACCCAAACCCAAGTTTTGGTCATTTGCACCCACTTGGACCCATGCACTAAATGTAGCCTAACCAAAGCCATAAAATTAATGACTCCACAACCATTAGTTGGACCCTAAGATTGAGCCAAAACTCACCTAACCACCTAAGCTAAGCCATGGATCAATGGCCCCTTAAATCAAGGGATTTCATGCCATAATTGCTTAAGCTTAAGATTCTTTTTGTCAAAATGAAGCCTCAGCCTATTAAATTGCTGTGACATATTCCCCTGTGTTCCCTAAGCTCCTAGCCACCTCCCCCTCCCATGGCCGGCTGGCCTAGTCGCCAAAAAATCCAAAATTGAGGGTCACCTCCCCTTGAACTTTACACAAATCAGACCAAGAGGCCACCTCACCCAAATGAGATGTTAGAGCATCTGCCCTCCACCTAAGCACCACATTGCACCCCCTCCCCAATTGGCCATGACAACCACCCCTTAGCCATTTTTATAAAAGCTTCCCCCCCCCCACAATCATGGAAGGGGTACTGAAAATTTCTTAGACAGAGACCTCCAAATCACTCACAGAGCTTCCTCAAGACCTCCATAGTGCAATCCAATCACTCCATTGCCCTAATTCCTCCTTTGTAACCCTAATTTTGAGCTAAAAAATTAAGGCAGAAATAGGACATCCCTTAAAACTTAACCAAACTCCACTTACTTTTGCCCACACCTTCACAATAGTAAGAGAAGGCAAAGCCCCATCAAATCCCCCTTCCACTGAGCCCCTAGCATAGACTTTGATCAACACCTAAAATCGAGCTTGGTCGAATTCATACCTAGACCTTACACCACAGCAAGAGGATCAATCCCTAGCCTCCTTGGTCTCCAAAGAACGTGTCAAGCACCTCTGATCAAAGCTTCCCTTCTCAGAGCCAAGGTATTGAACTTCTTCTCCACCCGAGCTTCTTTTGATTCTTCATTTGCTTGGGCTTAATTTCATGGCATCTTAACCGTAGGATATGTTCCTCAAGTCCATAGGAGAATTTTAAAAACATTTCACTTAATTTGGTTAAGAAATGAGGGAGATATTAAGCTTGGAAGATGGATGGTTCTCGGGCTAGGCTATCAAGGATGATGACGGAGCGTCGTTCGATCAAGCGTGTATCGGATGGACGGTCAAGATGAAGCTAGCAGTACTTTGAGACATAAACTGTTGGTCGAGTCAGCGTTGTTGTGGATGGCACTGTCAAATGGGAGCGCGCCACGTGGAGTTTTGGAGCCACCCGTAGGTTGACGAGGCACCGCGCGTTTAAATAGATAAATAAGGAATTAAAAAATTCAGAAAATGACCCTTAACTTCAAAAATCCATATCTTAGTGTAAAAAAATCACAAAAAGAAAATAAAAATACCCTCTTGCTCAGTAAATAAAGTAAAATAATGTGAAAGTAATTTGAAGTCTATTTGATGCATATTTTATTTTTAATTAATTAAACACTGTTTTGAGTCTTTTGATTCTCCATGCATATAGACATTTCACCATGGCTTAAAATTTTGGCATGTTGCAACCTCTATCAAGGGAAACATTCCTTGATTTTTCTAAAGTCAGAGAAAACCTCTAGACAGAGATCTATATTTTTTTAAGTTTATGTACATTATTTGCTTAAATTAATCATAAATAATCAGGAAGTTGCTTAAAAAATCCAATAAAATTTTCGTAGGTTCACTATGACCAGAGAACCCTTTAGAAAATTTCTCATGAGTCAAGTCATTCAAACTAAACCTAATTTGCCTAAACCCTAAATCATTAAGATAATTAATTTTGGAAAATATATACATCAAAATGACTTAATTTTTTATCTCCACTATTGTCTAAGATCCAGAGAACTCCCCATAAAAATTTCAAAGCATTTTGACTTCATTTGGTGACCTAAATTGATTTTTTAAGTTAAATATCTTTTTTGGCACTAAAATGATTTTTAATGATCAAAATATAACTCAAAAAAATTATGAAAATTTATTTTTTTGAGCTCTCTGTTATCAGAATAATTTTATAAAAATAAAATGGTTTTTAAAACAAAAACTTCAATTTTAAGCCTATTTTAAATATTTAAATAATTAAAAATTCATAAAAATCACAAAAATAATTAAATTAATGAAAATGTTCTAAATTATTTTATAAGCACTTAGAAATAATTGGAATATTTTTTCTAATTTTCTAAACAAAGATATTGTGTTTTGAAACTTAAAATAAATTTTTAAGACTAAAAAATGGGTTTCCACTAAAATAATTCTAATAAATCAAAGAAAAATCAGAAAAAAAAAAAATTTTGGTTCTTTGGGTTCTTTGACTTCAAGTGATTTTTCAAAAATGCAAAACTTAATTTTTCCTATTTAAAATATTTTATATTTAATAAATACCCCATAACTTAAACTAATTCTAATATTTCAAATGAAATTTAAAAAATCATAAAATTTGGTCCAAATGGCTCTCTGGTCTAGGTCTACCTCTAGTAAATATTTCAAGTGATTAGGCTTCACCTTGGTCAAGTTAGCAAATTTTCTCTAAAAGATCCCATTTTTGCATGAAAATAATTATATAAATTAGATTAAATTTTGAAAAACTACATTTTCTCCTCTGATGTCTTAATTGACCCATGAATGAGGTAGGATAAAAATTTTAAACTCATTTGATTTGAATTTGACAAATTAGGAAGTGTTAGAGCCTTAAGGGCAAAAGTGTAATTTTAGGAATTTTGCCTTAATTAACATTTAGGCTTAATTCAAGGAAGGAAATGGGCAACCTATGATCTTAATTAACTTGTTTGGATGATTGAAATTAAAAAGGGGATTAATTGATAGAAACCAACCTCACTTCCCTAATTAAAAAGATAAATTAATAAATTTCTAAATTATTAAAATTTGGAAGTTTATTAAAATTAAATGAACCTAGGACTTAGGGGTATCTTTTGAATTCAATAATTAATCAATTTAATACCCCTATTGGATGTTCAAATGAAATTCAAATAATGAATCATGATCCCCTAAAACTTAACCTTTTCAAAATTAATTAAGACACTCACCTAAGTCTTAAGGGCTCAGTAGTGATCTTAGTTAAATCAAGACTGATTAAATGAGGATTAGAAAAGAAAAAATAGCTAAAATTTAAGACCTTTAAAACACTACAAGCCCAATTTGGACAAAAATTTGGCTAAGGGTTCCAACAACACTAGCTTGCCCCCTTTAAGGGTCTTCATTCACATAATCTTCAAAATTAAATTACAAATGATAATACACCCTCACTCTTAGGGATAATTAGGAAATCAATGTTCATTGAGCATTAGAGCATTCATAGAATGAATTATTAAGCAATATAATAAGTTTAAATGAGCTCAAGGCTTTTCACTAGGTGATAAGAGGGAAGCATGGACCTGCTTTTTCCTCCTAACTTGTTGGATATCTCAGAGGTCAACTAAACTTAATATACTTTGCTTAACAAAATCATCCTTAATTAAACTCCTAAGGACACACCAATATATGACATAGGGTTAGGAAAACTACCAAAACCTTACTTTTCTGCCTCTACATGAACTGCCCTCACATGCATTTTAAGTTTTAGATGGTGGAACGAGAAGACTCGCCAGGTATGCTTTTTATAGTTTATAATGTTATCTTTCTTGTATTTTTTATACTTGCAAAACTTGCATACTAAACAACAATGCCACCCTACATGAATACTAAAACTATCAGGATAGCCACAAAACCAAAACCAAAACTAAAGTTAAAATCAACCGAGATAAAATTCACTGCCACAACATTAAAAATATTAAAATTTAATCACAAACATCACAAAAACCAAAATTTCAACTAAATTAAGACATCTCTATCAGATGATCGAGAACCCCTCGGAAGAGGTAACCTATGGTTTCTAACAAGGCTTCCTACGATTTAAATGAAATTATGGAACTCATTAAGTTAAGTTTAGTAAAATTTGGACTAAGTGAATCCAACAAAAAATAGTGGTGTTGGAACGAGGGATCCGTGGGATCCTAACCGCTGTTGCTCTAATCAACTTTAACATCCCTTATAAAATTTAAAGAAGTACAACCACAGGGCCACCTGATTTGACAACATAACTGGACACCCTATAAAACTATAACTCATCATGACAAGAAGCTTGGAGCTAGCATTGTGGGCAGGGTGGCCATCTTCAACAGCAAAACACGTCTATGTCAGCTAAACCAACTTCCTTCCTTAGAATTAAACAACCAAGCCATAGGATTTTGAGGTTGTTTGCTTATGCAACATAAATCCTCACCTCATCTTTAGGTTTTTGTACAACCATGTCATACAATATAAACCCTAACTTGTCTTAGGATTCTAAGGTTTTCATTTGTCACGACCTAATCCCTCACATCTTTCAAGCTATTTGTGTGATCTCCTCACATGAATATAAGCCCTAACAAATAAAATTGGCAGGATGAAACACCTAAATATTTCTCCTCAAAATTAAAGGATAGACCGGGAAGTCACCGAGGTTCTCCTCTGGATCCATGACATCCCCTAGTTCTTCCTCCTTTGGATTCAAAAACAAAACGTTCCAAATTTTAGCCAATCCAATTTTACACCTCTTTGCCCGATATCATTGAAAAGTCCTATCCTTTTGAACTCCTTGAAGATAATATTTCCTAATTTTTATCGAGATTTTTCTCAGGTGACTTCGGTCATTTAAGATGTAATTAATTATAGGGGCTTGCCCTTATAAGAAGCTTGTCTGAACCTAGCTTAAACCCTATTTAATTCTTCATATTAAATAGGGGAAATTGTCGGCAAATAAAATGGTTTCGCAGACCAAACGGACGTTATACATTTCTTAGTTTATTTAATCGAGTCTCACCCTCAAGTCTTGTGTTTATCCTTTGGGATAGATATAGGGTTTAAGGTACAGCGCTCTTTCATTTAAACTATGAAAATTATGGGGTCAATTTGATTTCATATTTTTTAAAAAAAAACTTATATATAAATTTAAATTATAATTTCCTTCTGAAGCGGGTGACTGGATTTCGATTCCGGTGACCAACGACTTCTTACGGGCAACTCCCAAATTAAAATAGTGCCGACAAGACCCAAGGATGATGGATAATATTAACTATACCGCTAATAGGGTACAAAATTTAGAGCATTTTGCGGATTATACTGATAGGTATACTAGGAGAAAAAGTTATTATGAAAAGAAATTTCACTCATCTTTGGAGCGCCTCATTAGGGGTAACCAAGGACTGCAACTTCCTCTATATCCTAGATACCCTAATTATGAGCCTGTAAAAGTTTGAGATAGCGGTGATTCAGAGGATGAGGAGTAGAACTGAGAGATTTATTTTTATGATTGTAATATGANCAGACTATGATTTATTTGTGTTTTAAATTTTTTTATGTTCTGTTGTTGTTGTGATTGTTATGTTAGATAGTATTTCGTTTTTAAATTTTAGGTTAGTAGCTGTGTTTTGTGTTTAGCACTGTGATTTAGATAGTTTAGAACTTAACTTAATTCCATATCTGTTATAAAGTAGAAAGTCTTGCTAGCTTAGATCTTAAACTTTAAATTCAGAAACTATTGCCATGTATTTTTCTTTTATCATGTTAGTGTGTTGTTTGCTTTTTATACCCACTATTTAGAAGTCTATTTGAATCTCCACATGTTAAACTGAAATAAAATGTTAGAAAATTTGATCAAAAAATAATTTTTACTCCTTCCTTTAGTTTTATACTTGTATAATTAGGATGTTAAAATTCCTGTTAGCATGTTATTTTTAAATTTTCATTTTCTTGCCTATATAATTATCTGAGGCTAAAGTGTTTAATCTGTTAAAATTTAATTTTGGGGGGGATGAAAAATATTTTCAAAATTGGAATTTATTTGTTCTCAAATGTACTACAAGTGAATTTGATTTTAAAAGAGAAATTGATTATGTATACGAAGTTATATTAAGGAAGTAAAATTTGATTTTAGAAATGAGTAAGAAAATTTAATTAAAATCTTAAGTAATGAAGAAAAACTTTAAGTTAAAAATTTTTAGTATAGAAAATGATTATTATGAGTGACTATCTTCAGTAAGGAAAATTGTATTTTTGAAAATTTTAGATAATTTAAACTTTTATTTTTAATACTTAAATTTCTTTTAATAAAATGATTTTCAAAACTATTATTATATCTATAAGTAAAAGTTTTATATCAGAACTTTGCTTTAGGAAAGGAGAAGTGGAATTCAAAATCATTAAAGGCCTATCAAGATATAGTGCTTTAGAAAAGGAGAAGTGGAATTTAAAATCATTAAAGGCCTACCTAGATATAGTAATCCTTGCCTAAAAAAAAGAAAAAGAAAAAGAAAAAAAAAAAGAAAAATAAAAGAAAAGAAAAAGAAAAGAAAAAGAAAAAAAATGTAAGGAAGGAGAAGCTTGACTATTAGTGCCTAATCAAAAATTGGTTCTACATTTGAACTTTTTAAAGTATAATACTTGATAAAATCTTAAGCTTATAAATATAATATAGTAAGTAAAATTATTTTTAATNAAGATTTGTTATGTGATGTGTTTTAATGCTTTGGACTTGAGACATGTATGTTTGTGTACTTGTTTAGACATTATGATGTGTGAGACTTTATTTTTAATTGTATTGTAATGTTTGTGTTAGTTAGTAGTTTGTTTTAAAATTCTAGGGTAGTTACTGTNAATTGTGATGTGTGAAACTTTTATTTTTAATTGTATTTTAATGTTTGTATTAGTTAGTAGTTTGTTTTAAAATTCTAGGGTAGTAACTATTGTGAGTTTTGTGATTTAGCTANTACTGTTGTGAGTTTTGTGATTTAGTTATTTTAGAACTTAACTTAATTCTATGTCTTTTGTAAAGTTGAAAATCTTGCTAGCATAAATCTTAAATTTAAAACTTAGGAAACTGCTACCCTATATTTTTCTTTAATCATGTTAGTGTGTTTGTTTTTATGTTGAGACTGTGATGTCATGTTAGCGTGTTAGTTTGTTTTTATATTTATACCCACTGTTTAGAAGTCTATTGAATCTCTACATGTTGAATTGAAATGAAAATATTAAAAAATTTGATCAAAATTAATTTTACCCCTATTTTTAGTTTTATACTTGTATCATTAGGGTATAAAAATTCCTGTAAGCAAGATATTTTTATTTTCATTCTTGCTTATATATATTTGATGCTAAACTGTTTAATCTGTTAAAATTTAGGTTTAGGGGGGATGAAAAATATTTTCAAAACTTTAATTTTATTTGTTCTCAAATGAACTACAGTGAATTTGATTGCAAAAGAAAAATTGATCGTGTATATGAAGTTATGTTAGGGAAGTAAAATTTGATTTTAGAAATGCGTAAGAGAATTTAATTAAAATTTTGAGTAATGAAGAGAAACTTTAAGTTAAAAGTTTTTATTGTAGAAAATGATTAATATAAGTAACTATCTTTAGTAAGAAACATTATATTTTTGAAACATTTAGAAATTTAGGCTTTTATTTTTAATACTTAAATTTCTTTTATTAAAAATAACTTTCAAAGCTATTATTATATTTATAAGTAAAAGTTTTTTATCAAGACTTTGCTTTAGGAAAGGAAAAGTAGAATTCAAAATTATTAAAGGTCTATCCAGATATAGTAATCATTGCCTAAAAAGAAAAGAAAAGAAAAAGAGAAAAAGGAAAAAAGAAGGGAAAAAGAAAAAAAAAGAAAAGATAAAGAAAAAATTATAAGGGAGGAGAAGCTTGAGGATTAGTGCCTAATAAAAAATTGGTTCTACATTTGATCTTTTTAAAGTATAAGACTTGAGAAAATCTTAGGCTTATGGATATAATATAGTAAGTAAAATTATTCTCAATAAAAATTTTAAAGTGCAGATAATAAAAAAACTAAATTCTAAATTTGGAAGGCTTATAATATTTTTGAATTAGATATGAACTCATATTTTCATCTTTCCTAACATTAAAAATTTCTAAACTTTAAGTTGGTCTCATTTACTGAATATTTTTCTAAATTAGACTACTATATTTCTAAATCTAAATTTTAGTAACTCCTAAAGAAACTCACATATCATATCAGACATATTTACTTTTTAAAGATTGAAGTGTCACTTGAGGACAAGTAACATTTTAAGTTTGGGGGATTTAGATATGCCTAAAATATACAGTGTTTTTAGACACATTTTTATACCTATTTTTGAGATATTGCGCTTTAATGGAAGATATTTTTGTATTTTTCTTTCAGGTACAGGTAAAATGGTGAAAAATGCTTAAAGGAGTGAAAAATGATCAAATTTGGAGCAAATAGGTGAAAAATATGCAAAATTATTATGGTGCCTAAGCGCTAGATCCGGTGCTTAAGCGTCGGTTAAACAGAGAAGGCCACGCCTAAGAGTCAGAGGCCCCGCGCTTAAGCACCAGTGGCAGTTATTGGATGAGTAAATTTGATTTTTGTGAAATTTGAAGAGGTTTTTGAGGTGTCTATTGGCTTAATAGGTGGTTACAACCACCATAGACGAAAATTATTGCAAAAGGATGCATCTCTTAAGAAAATACATCAAATCAAGGCACATTTTGAAGAGATACCAAGGCACCTTATGGAGAATAATAAAAGAGGGAAAATTGAAACTTTGAAAGGGGTCCTGAAAGTACTGGGAAAGTTCTGAAAGTTTTAAAATTGGGGAGTTAGTTGGAGAGATTTTCAGTCACCACATTTTTATCCTTTTTATTTTAGTTTTATATTGAGAGTGTTGCAAAAGAGAAGATATTCAAAGGAACTTCAAGAATTTGATGGAGGATTTGAGATAAGATTTTATCTTTTATTTTAGACTACTTTTGGTTTTAATTGAGACTTGTTGTTGGTTTAACCATGATTTCTGCTTTTAAACTAAAGTGTGGTTTTATTTTCTCCATGGATTCTAAGTAGTTTTCTTTATCATTCTTCTTAAAATGATAAGTAATTAACTGTTGGATGGAAGTTGTGGAGAGTATTGATCTTTAATGTTGGAAGNAGGGATTTTAGTCTGTCACTCTAAAAATCTCTAATTCTACACCCGATAGTAATATTTCCCTATTTATTTGCACCCAACTTCCAAGGGCTTTGACCTCCCTTAATCTTGGATGTAATCTTCACTTTAGTTGTAAAGCTCAACATATTTTAACAAATCAATTGACAAGATTGAAAGTAAATTAAGATCGAAGTGAAAAGATCATCACAATTTTTTAAACATTTTCATGGCTTAACCAATTCAAATCACCATTTCACAAATCTCGAGACAAGGAGAAAGACAGAGAAAATTACTCAGAACTGATGGGGAAAGCACAACACAACTTGGAATTCATATATAAAATCAAAGCCATACAAACTATAACAATTAAATAACTTATCTCTAAATTTCTTCCCAAGAACACTCCTCAAAGTTCCTCTGAGTCTCTTCCTTTCTTTACAGCACACAGAATTCCTCTTCAAAGTAGCAAGGAGGAAGAAATCTCTCACTTTCCCTCCACTCTTACAATTTATCGAAGAATTCCTCACAGTTATACGCTCTAGCAAGCTTTCTACGCACTAATGGATTCTTTCTAACCTCCAGGACTCGAAAAGTTTCTCCAAAATTCTCTTTATTTTCGGCCAAAATGTTCTCTTTAAAGATGTGGATGAGTTTTCCAAAGAGTTGCTTACGTACCCCTCAAAAATCCGGCCTTATCCATTGTACATGTCACATAACCGTCGATCCCGCCGTCGGTGGCCTCGATGGCGCCGTCGACGGCCTTTTGGAGAACTTGTCCTATAGCCTTGGGAAAAGCTTGCCATCGGCGCCCTAGTGCAATTCTCCACATTTTGGTCTTTTTTGCTCCAAATTCGTTCCTTTTTGCATCTTTTTGCTCCATTGACCCTAATTCATCAATCCTGCAACAAAACATCAAAAATAACTTTCTTTAAAGTGCAATATCATTAAAAACAGTATAAAAGAGGTATGAAAATCTCAACATATTTTTCTTTGGTTAGCTGGCTCATCCCAATTAGATTTTAACACCTTGTTGGCATCCACATAAGCTAATTAGGATGCCACCAATTGCCCATTGTGGCCACTTCAAGCCCCTCTATATAAACCCCCCTCCATGGACAATGGAGGAGAGCTTGAAATTCCTTGGGAAGACTTTGTCAAATTGCTTCGAAAGCTTCCTTGAGACCTCTTGAGCTTAACCCAACCATCCTTAGCCACTCAAATCTATTGCTTGCGCTCAATTTTGAATCTCAATCCCTAGGCCGAAACAGAACATTCTCCAAACCTCCATAAAATTCAAATTAATTGCACCCATAACATCCCCACATTAAGACAAGAAGATCCCCCACAAAAGCCCCATCACCAGAGCACCCTAAGGTGGACCTTGATCGAACCCCTAAATCGACTTTGGTCGAAATCATATCTAGGTGATTCACCACGGCTTGAGGATCTATCCCTAGGCTCTCGGATCCCCCACGAAGCTTCCACAAGCATCCAATTGAGGCTTCCCCTCTCGGACCAAGGTATTGAATGTTAACCCTAAACCGAGCTTCATTTGATTTTCCATGTGCATAGAGTCGATTTAAGATTCAATTAACCGTATGGATGTGTTATACTAGTCAAGACGAGCGTTTAAAAAAAAAAACTACTCTTGATTTGGTCAAGAATTGAGTGAGATATCATCGTTTAAAAATGGACGGTTCTCGAGCTAGAGCATCAGAGATGATGACGGAGAAGCGTCTGATCTTCCATGTATCACCCGGACGGTCCTGTTTGTGCCGAACAGAGCCACAGTTCGAAAAGGGCGGGATGACGAGGTTAGCAGCGCCCAATCCCGCGGCGACACGTGTCTCTTCAACGCGTACGAGGATGATGCAGATTAGTAGAAAAATAGGATATTTTCTGATTTAAATAAATAGCCATAACTTCACAAATCGATAATTTTGTTCAGAAAAATCATAAAAATAAATTAAAAATACCTTGTTGCTGAGTGAAGAGAGTTGAACAATGTGAAAAAATTTTCAAGTTTATTTGATGCAGATATTATTTTTAATTAATTAAATGGTGTTTTTCTTAATTTGATTCTCCATTTTCATAGATATTTCACCATGACTTGATATTTGGGGCTTTGATTCTACATGTTATTAGGATCCTTTTCATCATTTTTCTAAGGTTAGGGGAGACCTCTAGGCATAGATATCTATTTTTTAAGTTAATGGTCCCTATTTTGGTTTAAAACATAAAGTATTTAAAATACTCATAAAAAAAGTACAAAACTTATTTTGGCAAGTTCACTGTGGTCAGAGGACCCTATGAAAAATATAAACCTGATTTAACTCATTAAAAATAATCCTAAATATCACCAACCCTAAAAATAGAATAAAATTAATTTGAAGCAATTATAAATGTAAATGGCAAAAAAAACTATTCAACACTGTAATTTAATGTTAGGGGGGCTCCCCAAAATAATTTCAAGTCAATTGGAGTTAATTTGGTAACTTAAATGGATTAATCAAGTAAAACGACATTTTTGGCATTAAAACAATTATCATAATTAAAATACAACTCAAAAAATCACAAAATTGGTTTTGGGAGCTCCTTATAACCAGAGGAACCTAGGAAAAAAAAAATTTAAATAAAAATAAATACTTTATTTTTTAGCTAATTTTAAGCCTTTAAATAATTAAAAATTGATTAAAAATCATAAAAATTGTAAAATTGTAAAAATACACTAAAATGTCACATTTGGCTTTCTGATCACTTGGAACCAATAAAAATAATTTTCCTAATTTTCTAAGTCGATATATTAATTTTAAAACGCTTAAGAATGGATCTTCCCGAATTTTCACTAAAATAATTCCAAGAATTAAAATATAAGTCACAAAAAATGAGATTTATTTCTTTGGATTTTTTGAAATCAGAGGGATTTAATAAAAATATTAAACTTAATTATCCATCTAAATATTATTTTATATTTAATAAATACTCAAAACAAACAAATAATTCTAATAAATAAATTAAACCTTGAAAAATCATGAAAATTGGTCCAAGTGATTCTTTTATCTAAGTGAACCTTCAATAATTTTTTTAAAGATATGTCTCACCTTGAGGGAGCTATTAAATTTTCATTGGAAACCCTTATTTTTGCATTAAAAGTAATTATAAAAATTAAATAAACATTTCAAAATCACATTTTCTCCTCTCATGTTTTAATTAACCCATGATTGAGGTAACATAAAATTTTCAAGTAATTTAAGTCTAATTTAACGAATTATAGGGTTTTAAGGCCTTAGGGGCAAAAGTGTAATTTTAGAATTTAAAACATAAATTAATTGTTTACTTATTTGAAAAATTTGTTTTCAAGGTTGTAAACATTGTAAGGACGTTTCAAATCAAAATTGAAGTACTCAACAATGATTATTAGTTTTGAATTTTAAGATGAAGAGTTGGAAGATGAAAAATACAACAAAATTGTCATAGAATCAAATGAGAGATAGAACTTAATAATTACAATTAAAATTATTTTTATGACTAGACTCTAAGATCTTAAGATTTGAGATGTTAATGAAGAAGTTAATGCTATGTGGCATAAAGTAATGACAACTACTAACCAAACTGTAAGTATGTGCATTGAGAATCAAAGAAAAAATTCTTATGAATAAAAAAAATTGATGGTGGAATAATAATGTGCAAGAAAAGATACAATTTTATTTTATTATAAAATTTGCTATATATATAAAAGCTAGGAAAAATGAAAAAATATAAGGTGACACATCAAAAGTCTAAAAGAATAGTTTGTGATACTAAAAATTATATTTTTAGCAAACTTTATTTTATATTAAATACTAAAAAGAGTGAAAGATATATGTCTCAACTAGCCAAACAAAGATATAAGAAAATACAAATTTAGTTCAAGTAAATTGTAATAAGGAAGAAAATAAAAATATGTTTTTTTTCTTAGACCAAGATATTCAATGAAATTTGAGGAAGTTTTAAAGAAAATGAAGTGTGAAAAATAGTTCGACTTGATGGTGTGAAAAATATCTTTAAAAAGTAAAATATACTTTTTATGCATATGTAAGTGATATGTATAATAAAATTAAAGTTTAGGTGTTAAATATGTAAATACATATGAATTAAATGATAGATATGGAAATCATTCTAAATAATGCAAAAATAAGAAAAACACCAGCTCAAAGTTTTTTTTTTGGTAGCATGGGGATTTAAAAAGTATCAAATAATTTTCTAGTTATAATTTTTAATTTTATTTCTTTATCATATTCTTATTAATTTTAAATTAAAAATTAAATAAAAAGTAAAATTGTCAATAGCAATTTCATGTTTAGATAAGAAAGATTGATGCTATTTTTGAAATTATTACCCCCTTTGAAAAATTTTCTGGCTCCACCCCCTACTCTTATGACATATGGCTAGCTCTTAGGCCCCGTTTGGGGCAGCTTAAAAGTCTGGTGGCGTTTTTAAAAATACTGTCTTAGTGTTTGGTTAAAGTTTTTTGCGTGCGGTTTTAAAACCCCTGTTTCGCTATTTAGGGTAAACAGTAAACGCGAGGGTATAGGCGCGGATCGCATTTTGGCCAGATATTTTTCTCCACTGCCCTCGCGCTGCTCTCGGTTGCCCTGTTCTTCGATTGTGAGATCCTACCCTAGCTACGAAGAAGAAGGCCTATAGTGCTAAAACAGCTCGTGCAACTCATTTCCTTCCTCTATCTCTTTGTGTTTTCACGCGATCGTGGTCTGTTCTTCTTCTTCTTTGTGTGTTCAGTTGCTATGTTCTTTGTTGGACCGATTGTGCCCTAGCTATCCTAGAAGAATGCCCATAGTGGTAAACAAATTTGTGCACCTTCATCTCCTTCCTCCACTTCTTCTTCTTTGTCTTTTATGGGTTTCTCCTCTCCCGTCTCCTCCTACCTCGCTATGTATTTTTTTTGCAGGTTGTATATGGATTTTTATGGCATTCTAGTGGAATACAGCTATTTCTAGTACAAGATTTCTGTTAGATCCATACGAATGAATACCGTTTATATTTTTTTGGATTTATAAACATACCACTCAATTCTTTTGCATTTACATATTTAATACTCGAACTTTAATTTTTTAAATTTTTACCTATCTTTAGGGCTATTAAAATTGCTTATTGTTCGCGAACATCTCGTGTTTGGCTGGTAAGTTGCTTGCATTCAAACCATTTCTTAAGTAAATGAGTTGAATATAAGCAAATTTTTTTAAGGTCAAATTATAACGAGCCAAACACGAACAATCTTTTGTTCATTCGTGCTCGGCTCAGTTTAGCTCGAAATAAATGAATTATATCTCTTATTCTTATGACAACTCTAACTTTCAAAAAAGTAAGAAATCAGAAAACTAAATATGTACATAAAAAAATGTGACTACACGAATCTCTAGGAGATCCAAAAGAACATTAGGAAAAGGGCAGTAGAAGATAGAATCAACTAGCAATTTTTAAGTCGGACGAATCAGATGACTTTTGATGGACACTTATGTGTATTAACGATGTCGTTATTGAGTGATCTTGTGCTCATTGGATTCATCTTGTCGAAAAGCTCGATTCGACAATAAGCTCGCCAGAATTGACATCCATTAGATCTTTCAATTATGTCTGAAAACCTTCCAAGAATAGTTTAATATCATGACCAGGGCTTTAATTTGGACCAATTTTGATACCGTTGGGTCCGTCTCGTCGAGCTGGTCAGTTTGGTTATAAGTTTGTTGAAATCGGCCCTGTGAAAAACTTTTAGTTAAAGTTTGATTATTTCTTGTATAAAAAGTTGCCTCAAGATCTGTGTCTTTCCTCGAGATTCATGTCAGATGATGGGCATTTGTTGATGGCATATCGATCTTTTAATGAATAGATTATCAAATTTTTGGCGTTAGATATCTAAATATATAAGAATTTTGTGGTATGCATGTAAGTTTTCTATTTGTCTTTTTCCTTTTTAAGGAAATTCGGATTAGAACATTCTCATTTAGATCTAATTGTGATAGGTTCCTTTTAGTTGTAGAATTTGCATTAAATTGGGTATTATATAGAATAATCAATTTACTCTTATATTAAGGCAAATTTTAAATAAATTTAATATTTAAAATTTATCGAATGATTTTTTATGTGCATGTTAAAGATATTATTATTATTTATGGAATATAAAAAAACAATACTAATAATTCTTCGTATTAAATAGGAGAAATTGTCGATAAATAAAACGATTTCGCAGACTAAACGGACGTCATATATTTCTCAGTTTATTTGATCGAGCTTCATCCTCAAGTTTTGTGTTTATCATTCGGAATAGATACAAGATTTGAGGTACACGCTCTTTCATTTAAACTAAAAAATATGGGGTCAGTTTGATTTCATATTTTTTCTAAAATTAAATCTACAGGTAAATTAAAATGTCCTTCCGAAGCGGGCGACGAGATTTTGATTCCGGTGACCGACAGCTTCTTACGAGCAACTCCCCAAACCAAAATAGCACCGACAAGCACTAGCGTCGACGACGCCAGGATGGGCGCCAATGGCGCTTATGTCGGTGGAAGCTTGTTTCTAGAAGATTCAATAAATTTTGACTCTTTTTGAAGAGCTGTTGGATGCACCTATTGGAGAACAGACCTACACTCTATTTAGAGCTGAAATCCCAAAATTTTGTGTAAATTTAGTGTAAATTTAGCTGGATAAACCAAAATTTTGACTCTTTTAGTTAAAAATTTTGTGTAGAAAATGTTAAATATAGTGTAACTATGTTTAGTAAGAAAAATTGTATTTTTGAAAAATTTAAATATTTAGACTTTATTTTAAATACTTAAATTTTTTTTTAAAAAAATAATTTTCAAAACTATTATTATATTTATAAGTAAAAGATTTATATCAGGACTTTGCTTTAGGAAAGGAAAAATGGAATTCAAAACCATTAAAAGCCTATTCAGGTATAGTAATCCTTGCCTGAAAAAAGAAAAGAAAAAAATGAAAGAAAAAGAATAAGAAAAAAAAAAGAAAAAAATGTAAGGGAGGAGAAGCTTGAGGATTAGTGCCTAATCAAAAATTGGTTCTACATTTGATCTTTTCAAAGTATAAGACTTGAGAAACTCTTAAGCTTAGGGATATAATATAGTAAGTAAAATTATTTTTAATAAAATTTTTTAAGTGGTGATAATAGAATGACTAAATTCTAAATTTGAAAATTCTACAAAATTTCTGAATTAGATACAAACTCATATTTTCATATTTCTTAACATTAAAAATTTTTAAACTTTAAGTTGATCTCATTTACTAAATATTTTTTTCTAAATTGTACAACCATATTTCTAAATCTCAATTTTAGTAACTCCTAAATAAACTCATATACATATCATACTTATTTGATTTTTAAAGATTGAAGTGTCACTTGAGGGCAAGTATCATTTTAAGTTTGGGGGATTTTGATACACCTAAAATATATAGTGTTTTCAGACACATTTTTATACCTATTTTTGAGATATTGCGCTTTAATGGAAGATATATGTGTGTTTTTCTTTTAGGTACAAGTAAAAAGGTGGAAAATGCTAAAAGGAGTGAAAAAAGATCAAATTTGGAGCAAAAATGTGAAAATGGTGCACTAGTGTTTTGGCGCCTAAGCGCCAGATCCGGCGCTTAAGCGCCGGTGAAATAGATAAGGCCGCGCCTAAGCACCAGAGGCCCTGCGCTTAAGCTTCAGAGGTAGTTATGTGACAATTTACTTAATTTTACCAAATTTTGAAGGGACATTTGAGGCACCTATTGGCTAAAGAGGGTGGTTATGACAACTAGAAACAAAAATATTATTAAAAGATTTGTGAAAGGAGGCATCCTTTGGAGAATACATCGAATTGGGACACATTTTGAAAAGTTATCAAGTGACCAATTGGAGATTTATAAAAGAAGGAAGTTGAAACTTTTTGAAATGTGTTTGAAAGTTCTGAAAAGTGTTGGAAGGGGGAGTTTTGAGAGATAGTTTTGGAGAGATTTTCAGGCACCACAAATTTACTTTATCCTTTTTATTTTTAGTTTTATTGTGAGATTCAAGAGTGTTGTAAAAGAAAAGAGATTCAAAGGAACTTCAAAAGTTAGGTGGAGGATTTGAGAAAAGTTTTTATCTTTTGTTTTGAACTACTTTTGATTTTAATTGAGACTTCTTGTTGGTTTGACAATGTTTTCTATTTTTAAACTAAATTGTGGTTTTGTTTTCTCCATTTATTATGAGTAGTTTTCTTTATCTTTCTCCTTAAAATTATAAGTGATTAAAAGTGTTGGATGGAAGTTGTGGAGAGTATTGATCTTTAATGTTGGAAGAAGTTGTGATGATTTAAATTCATGAACTTCATTTACTTCTTGATTTGGCCTATCCAGATATTAAAATTTTTTGTGAGAACGTATAAGAACCGGGCTGGTATTATCTCAGTCAACAATTGGAAAGAATCACATGAGGTTGTATGAATGATAATGTAATTCATATGATTGAGTGTAAATAAATAAGGAAATAAACTTTGAAGGGTGTAGAATCAGAGGACTTTGATGAAACAGGTTAAAGCCTCCAACTTGGTTTATTATTCTATGTTCTGATACGAGATGTTAGCCCCCAGGTGGAGGGAATCAAGGGAACTCTAGAGTGAGAGCTGGTATCTTCCTTGCCTAGCCGGTCTTCAAAACTATTTAAAATTCAAAATAGCCAATTTTCTTTATAGCATCTCTAGTAAGTGTAAAAAATATTATTGTTCCTATTTGACACAACATAATTTGCGTACTTCCACAACAGAAATCCTATACTTATTACTGATTCATGATAAGAAGAAAGAAATTTTCATATCAAGTGCTTTTCTTTTACATAAATTAAAGTTATCTTTAGAAGTTTTATTATTTTGTCAAAATATCAAAAGAAATAAAAAGAATAGAATTTTACTTATTGATAAAATATCTTAAGTTTAAGTAATTGTCTTTTTAAAAATAAAAAGTTTGTACATATTGTGTATTTTCTCTGTGGGATCGATATTCAGGTCTTAATTAAAAAGTCGTATATTACTTGATAACGATACGTATACTTGCATAGTATCCTAATATATGTAAATTAAAAAGTTAAATTCTTATTTTCTCCAGGATCAAGTTTTTGGTTCAGTTAAAGTAAGATTACATAAGTGAAAAAATCATTAAAGTCATTGTTATACTGTTGCATATAGAAAGTTGGGATCGGATATCCAAAAAATTAAAACAAAATTTAAAAAAATCAAACAAGATAAAATTCACCGCCACAACATTCCAAATATAAGACAACTCAAAATTTAATCACAAACATCACAAGAAAAAAAAAATGCAACTAAATTAAATTGTATCTATAGGATGATCGGGAATCCCTCGGAGGAGGTAAACTACGGTTGCTAACGAGATTTCTTATGGTCTAAATGAAAGTATGGAACTCATTGAGTTGAGTTTAGTAAATTCATTTGGACTAAGTGAATCTGAAAGAAAAAAGTGGTGTTGGAACGAGGGAACCGTAGGATCCTAACTGCTGTTTCTCTAATCAACTTTAATATTCCACATAAAATTTAAATAACCATGACCCTTAGGAACATTTGAGTTGACATCATAACTTGACACATTAGAAAACTTAAAGTCGCCACAAAGAGGAGCTTGGAGCTATCATTGTGGGAAGCACGACCATCTTCAAAAGCAGAACATCTTTAAACCAACTAAATCATTCCTTAGAATTAAAAAACAATCCATAGAACTTTGAGGTTGTTTGCTTATGTAACATAAATCCTCAACTTATCTTTAGGCTTTTGTATGACTCTGCTACATAATATAAGCCCTAACCCATTTTAGGACTCTGAGGTTGTCGTTCCTCGCGACCAAAATCCTCACATCTTCTAGGTTATTTGTGTGATCGTTTCACCTGAATGTAAGCCCTAATTAATAAAATTGGCAGAATGAAATATGTAGATATTTCTTCTCTATACTGAAGCCAAACCATAGGGTAGCTTGAGAAGTCACCGAGGTTCTCATTGGGATCTATGACATCCCCTAGTCTCTCTTCCTTTAGATTCCATAAAATGTTCCAAATTTGAGTCATTCCCCTTTCAGACCTCTTTGTCCGATATCGTTGAAAAGTCCTAATCCTTTGAATTCCTTGAAGATAATATCCTCTAATTTTTATTGAGAGTTTTCTTAAGTGACTTCGGTCATCGAAGATGTAATTAACTATAAGGGCTTGCTTTTATAGGAAACTTTCCAAGAACCCAGCTTAATATAAACCCCATTTAATTTTTTATATTAAATATGTGAACTTGTCGCTTATAAATAAAATGGTTTTCGCAGACTAAACGCTTATATATCTTAGTTTATTTGATCGAGCCTCACCCTTAAGTCTCGTGTTTATCTTTTGAGATAGATACATGTCTTGAGTTGTAGTGCTCTTTCATCTAAACATTGAAAGATATAGNTTGAGAGATTTGATGGAGAAGTACAGATAGAATAAGGAGGATCGACATATCATTTTTATTAATTAAGAAAAAGCTTACAATAAGGTTCGAAGAGATATCCTTTGGAGAGTTCTAGAGAAGAAAGATGTTGATATGACTTATATTCAAGTCATTAAAGATACATATACTAGAGCAGTTGCTTGTGTTCGAACAAAAGGAGGATTGACCAAATATTTTCCTATTTTAGTTGGATTATATAAGGGATCGGCTTTAAGCCCATATCTTTTTGTTTTAGTTATGGATGCTCTTACTAGACTATTACAGAAGGACGTATGTTAGTTCATGCATTTTGTTGATGATACCATTCTTGTGGATAAGACTAGAGAAAAAGGTAAAAAAAAAACTTGAGTTATGGAGATCAACATTTAAGTCTAAAGGCTTTTGTTTGAGTATAACAAAAATTGAANAATTAAATGTCCTTCCAAAGTGGGTGACGAGATTTTGATTTCGGCGACCAACTGCTCCATTGGACGACCCCCCGCTAAAATTGGGTCGACCAATCTCAAAGTAAGGAGAAGGATAAAGAAGACTACACATAATTCATGAGAAGGATACACAAAAACACAGATTTCATATATAAAAACAAGTTTACAAAACAAAAAAAATAAAAGAGACAACTTATCTCACAATCCTTCCCAAGAAAACCCCAAGAAGTTCTCTCTACGTCTTTCTCTCTTTAAAAGCACTCTCAACTCTCTCTTTAAAGTGTAATGAAGAAAAAATCTCTCACATTCCTCTCCTCTTACAATCCTTGAAGAAAATCTCCAAGCCCCTGACTTTCTCTCTCTCTCTCTCTCTCTCAAACTCTCCATCTAGCCTTCACGCCACACACACCTCTTCAGAACTCCTCTCTCTCAAGACCTAAACTTCCCTCTCTTTTATCAAAGGCTGCCTCCCCCCAAAAGGAATTCAAAATTCCCTCCAAGATTTTGTCCAAAAGTTAACTTTTTTGAATTTAAAAGATATGTTCATTGAAACAAAAGTTATATCCCTTCATAAAAGAACCTTCCAAAGTGTCTAGATGCATTGAATTACTTCAAAGGGTGTTTAGAACAAATGTCCCTTTGAAAATTCATGCAACATTCATCTTAAACAGCCTTAATTCGCAAAAATTTGTCCCTCACGCATCTGACGCCAAATCTAGAGCTTCATGCGCCAACTCTCTGTCAAATGGGGCATCTGACATCAATATGACACATCATGTGCCAATTTATTGAAGACTATATTGTTCTGGGTTTTGGCGCAACTAGCGCCTATCTGGCGCAACTGGCTACTCTAGAGCATCATGCGCAAATCTGGCGCATCTCGCGCCACAATTCAAAAATTTACTATTTTGGCTCTAAATTTCATTATTTTTTGCTACTTTTGCTCAAAATGCCTAAAATTAATATAACTACAACAAAAACATGAAAGTACCCTTTATTAAATGCCAATATCACCAAAAAATAAGCATAAAATATATACTTAAAACTACATATTATTTTGAGGTATCATGCAGTAGCAATAAATCCCAACGCATCCTCCCAACCTAACCATTAATTCTTCCTCTAATACTTTTTTCTCCTTACTCTGCAAATTACTATTAAAACCTGAAGGGTAATAAGGATTAAGTTGAATTTTTTTAGTTGTTGGAGTTTCTCAATGGGTTCGCAACATTGTTCCCGTATTGCAGATTTGCAGCATTAGACCAACTAAAATTTGGATGATTTTTCCAACTAGGATTATAATAATTGGAATAAATATTATTAGCACATTTATTTATTGCATTTAAAGTCTCATAAAAAGATTGAGATTCTATCATTTGTCTCAATGAGTTTTCCTCAAGTACAAGTGGTGTCTGAGAATAATTCATTCCATATTGAGCTATCTTCTTTGATATAACAGTTATTTGAGTAGCCAATATAGATATTGAATCAGAATCATGAATACTAGCTACTCTTTTTGGATTTACCCTTTTAGAAGGCCACTGAAATTATTAGTAGTCATCTCTTCAATTAATGAACATGTTTCATCGAATGGTTTTGACATTAACAATTCACTAGCTGCAGCATCAATTATCAATCTAAGAGATCCAACCAATCCGCTATAAAAAGTTTAAATTCTTAACCAATCTAGCAATACATGGTGTGGACGCTTCCTAAGAAGATCTTTAAATCTTTCTCAAGCTTCATAAATTGATTCCCCTTCAATCTGACAAAAAGATGTAATATCATTTCTAAGCTTAGCAATTTTTATGGTGGGAATATTTGAATAAAATTTTTTGTGATAAGTCTCCCCAAGTTATGATAGATCCAACTGCTAACAAGTTTAACCACATCTTAGCTTTATCCCTTAATGAAAAGGAAAATGTCTAATTTTAACGACATCATTCGACATTGCATCATATTTAAATGTAACACACAATTCTAGAAAACTAACAAGGTGTAAGTTAGGATCTTCAGTTGGTGTTCCCCAAACTAATTATTATGTATCATTTGGATAATAACATGTATAAGCTCAAATGAATTGACAACTACAACAGGGTTTTGTATACTCAAATGAATTTCAACTGTTGTATGATTAACATAATCTCCTAAAGGTTTCTGATGATGTTCATTTTCATTTCTAGAATTATTTAAATTACAAGCCATTTTGCTAAAATTATATATTTCTTTTGTTATTTTCAAAATTTTCTAATTGTTCTTTCTTATTCTGAATCGTAAGGTACTAAATTTTTAAATCTTAAACTATGCATAAACAAACATAATAATCAATTAAAATAAGAAAGCACACTAAAGTGTGAAAATATTCAAATTAAACTACAATAAGTTTTTCTGTTCAAACAAAATGTTTTAAATTATAAAGTAATTTACCGTTACTTCCCCGACAATAACACCAAAAACTTGATAAAGAGTTCGGTGAGTGTTGTTTTCGTAAATATTTTTAAATATTACAAAACACACACGACAATATTAATAATAAATATATAATTATATCCTAATAAAAATAACTTTAGTAAAAATAATTTTATCTTTTAAAATCGTTAAACTGCCGAACCTGTAATAATAACGCAAGTATACGTATCACTCAAGTAATATAGAGCTCTAATTGATTCGTAAGTATTGATTCCACAGGGAAGTTGGAAATTCTTATGATTATAATGTAAAACACAAAATTCAAACTACAAAACATAAGTGTGAAATTCAAATCTAAAGCAATTGAGTGAATACTAAATAAAATGCAGTTAAAAGAACTAAGTTAACTAAGCTAATTGTTGAACTTCAAAAATAAACTTATAAAAATTAAACAAAGTTTATGTGGCAAAGAGTTCAAAGAAAGGATCTTTCCCCTTTACAGTGAGTATATTGATTGTGAAGAAAATAAAATCATTTGAATATATATATATATATATATATATATATATATATATATATATATANATATTTTTACCATCTTTCAAGTGCATAAAGAACATTGATTAATCTAGAGTTTAGTCCCTAATTCTGTGATTAGGTTGGGAGCATACCAGCTCTCACTTCAGAGCTCCCACTTCTCTCTTGTATGAGGGCTAACAATCTCACATTAGTTTCCAATCAAGTGAACCAAATTGGAAATTTTAATCTGTCACCTTAAAATCTTCAATTCTGCGTCCAACAAAGTAAATTTATTTATTTATTTGCACTCAACCCTATGGATTACATTCTCACCCATTTAATTGAATGTGACTCTCTCCATGTTATAGAAATCATAGTCCTTTCGGATCATATGTTTCTCAACACATTTTAACATTTCAATTGGTCAGATTAAAAAGTAAATAAAGATTCGAGTTTAAATCATCACAAATTATTGATATTTAAAACTGTATAAAATAAAATTAATTCTTCACAAAACCATATCTCTGAGTAGAGAGAAGGATAAAGAAGACTACTCAGAATTCATGAGAAGGAAACAACAAAACACAGATTTCATATATAAAAATAAGTTTAGAAAACAAAAAAATAAAAAAACACAACTTATCTTACACTTCTTCCCAAGAAAATACCTAGAAGTTTTCCTTAAACACTTTCCCTCTTTACAAGAACTGTTAATTCTCTCTTGGAAATGTAATGAAGAAGAAATATCTCACTTTCCCTCTCCTCTTACAACTCTAAAAGAAAATCTCCAAGTCCCTCACTCTCTCTCTCTCTCACGCCACTCTCTCTAGCCTCTCGCCTCTCTCTATCAAACCACCCTTCAACCCTACACTCTGCCCCTTTTTAATTAGTGTCTACTCCCTCTCAAAAAGAATTTAAAATTCCCTCTCAAATTCTCTCCAAAGTCACACCTATTGAATCCCAAAAAACATGTCAATTCATTCAAGAGACATATCCCTTTTTTAAAGAGCCTTTTAAAGTGTCTAGATGCATTGAATCACTCCATGGGACGTTTGAAACATTTAAAGCCTTCAAAATCACTCAAAATTCATCTTGAACCGCATTAATCCATCAAATATCGTCTCTAGTGCTTCAGAAACCCATTCTGGTGCTTTAGGTGCCAAGTTACTTAAGTTCAACTTGTTCTGGGTTCTTACGCTTTAGGCGCCGCTTCTCTATATAATGGCGCTTCAGGCGCCAGTTTTGGCACTTCAGGCACCAGTTCTGACGCTTCAGGCACCAGCTCTCCGGAAAATGACACTTCAGGCGTCAGAATCACAAAGTTCTCTATTTTGGCTCCAAATTTCCTCTTTTTTTGCTACTTTTGCTCCAAATGCCTAAAATTGACATACTTGCAATAAAAACATGAAAATACCCTTCTTTAAAGTGTAATATCACCTAAAATAAGCATAAAATTTATACTTAAATTAACACATTATTTTGGTGTATCACTATTCCGACAAAGGATTTCCTCCCGGATCAAATTTCCAATTAAGTAAACATCGATCAATCACCAAATGATGGTATTCTCAATTTGCATATTAATATCATCCTTAAAATTTATAAGAATTAGATCTCTATATGATAATTCTAAGTCTCTTAAATTTTTAGTTAAATTCACCCTAGAAGATTAAGATTCTAGATCGAATTTCACTAGGATATTCTTCTATCTCAAATTATCTTCTAATTCTTCCCATTGATACAGAGTAAATGATGGAGGTGGTCTTTCTATATTTATCTTAGTTAAGGAAATAAGTTTTTCTAATTCCTTAAAATTTTCTTTCATTAGTCTTTCAATCTCATTATCCTCATTTCTCAACTTAAAGTTCTTTTGAAACATATCCTCAAATTCTTGTCTAATTCTTAATTCGATATCTTTATCTTGTTCATCATTTTTCTTCTTAGGGTTTTCCTTAGGGTAACTAGGTAAGATATTTGGAGGATTAATATTAATTGAGTCAACAATCAGCTCTAGTTGGTTTTCTATATTCCTTATAATAGCCCCTTGACTTTTTAACTAACTCTTTATTTAATTTACAACCTCTTCTAATAATAGGTCCTCCTCATTTTGTGTGTTGAAGTTAAATCGAGGTTGATTGCTAATTGAATTAATAATCTACCCTATTTAGTTTTCTATTTTCCATATTACAGCCGTTTGACTCTACAATTAACTCTTCATTTGATAGACAACCTCTTCTATAGACATCTCCTTCTCCTCATATGGTAGGTTAGAGTTAAATTCAAAAGGAAATAAGGCCCAAAGTTATAGCTATCCTGATTATTCCATTTACAAAGGATCAATGTGATTGTAGTTTCATGATTGGTTTCCTCCTTCATAATTGTCATTCTAGTTAAAGTTGGAAGGATTCTCTCAGCCTTGGTTGTCGTAACTAAAATAGGGGTTATTTGGGTGATCGTGTATCTCTTCGATATTTTCAAAAGAGTTGGTGCCAATCATCTGTCCAAATAAATTTTTCTGAATGACTAGGGGTTTATGAGGTTGACACATTGCATAAGGATCTAATTTTCTTAAATTATTGCAATTTGAGAAGTTAAAATATTCAGTATATACCCTTCATAATCACTCATCATTTCTACAACAGCTTCTGAAGATCTTTTCTAATTCATAATCCTCTTAACAGTTCTCTCTATTTCTAATTCGTATTATTCAAGGTTTGTAGCTCCTGAAGTATGCGTACAAATCTAGAGACTTACTAATATGATAGATATCAAACCGTTAAACAATAAAAATAATTTTTGGTATTTTAAGTTTTATATATATATATATATATATATATATATATATTAAAATAAACACACAATAATAAAACCACTAGATAATAACACTATAATTTCCAAATCTAAGTCTTCTAAGTTCAACTAAAAATTCTCCTAAAGTTCTCACTGTAGCTTCCCCGACAATGACACCAAAAACTTGACCTGACCCATAATTACACAAAAATTTAGCTTCAAAAAAATGACAAAAAACTTAACCCAATTTATATTGAGAGGCTAGTGTGCAAAATCAAAATGTTATAAAATTTAGAAAATAATCTACACACTAGGGAACTACATAAGTGTATGTATTGTTTCAAGTAATATATGGCTTTCCTTATAAACCTCAATATAAATCTCACAGAGAAACGAGGTAAGAAATCCCTTAGGCTAATTCTAGTCTGCTACCATCGAGTTTTAGTTTAGAATGTCGATTTAAGTGGTATTTATAAAAATTACTTCTAAATAAAAAAATTAATATAACGATAACAACTAATCCTAAATGATAAAGATAACATATCTGGATAAATTGATTTGAAGAATTTTGAGATGATAAGGACTNCGACACCAAAAACTTGACCTCACCCGTAATTACACAGAAATTTAGCTTCAAAAAAATGATAAAAAACTTAACCCAATTTATATTTAGAGGCTAGTGTGCAAAATAAAAATGTTATAAAATTTAGAAAATAATCTACACACTAGGGAACTACGTAAGTGTATGTATCGTTTCAAGTAATATATGATTTTCCTTATAAATCTCAATATAAATCTTACAGAGAAGTGAGGTAAGAAATCCCTTAGGCTAATTCTAGTATGCTACCATCGAGTTTTAGTTTAGAATGTCGATTTAAGTGGTATTTCTAAAAATTACTCCTAAATAAAAAGATTAATATAACGATAACAACTAATCCTAAATGATAAAGATAACATATCTAGATAAATTGATTTGAAGAATTTTGAGATGATAAGGACTACCCTTCTCCTGCAATGACCTAAATAATGTGTAGGAATGAAATGCTTAAAATATAATTTTTTCAGTGACAAATAGGAGCAATTATATTATTTACCATCTATTAAGTGCATAAATAACATTGGTTAATTCAAAGTTTGGTCCTTAAACTCGTGGTTAGGCTAGAAAGATACTAGCTCTCACTCTAGAGTTCTCACTCCTCTCACCCAAGGGCTAAAATGTCGCTCTAGTTTCCAAACAACTGGACCAAATTGAGGATTTTAGTATGTTGATACACAAAAAATAAATGCATTTTTAGACCCATATTTTATACTCATTTTTGGTGATATTGCACTTTAAAAGAAGGTATTTTTCATTTTTTTATCGCAGGTTGTTGATTTTTAGGACTTGGAGCAAAAATGAAGCAAAAATGATGAAATTTAGAGTCAAAATGAATTTCTTGAAGAATTGTCCAGCGCCGGACTGGGCACCGACGACGCCATTTGACAGAGAGAACAAATTTTATTTGCGAACCACTGGTGCTGACGGCGCCATAATGGGTGACGACAATACCAGTGTCGTTGGAGACCCAATTTCTAGAAAATTTGACGAATTTGCACGCTTTTTAAAGAGATTTTGGATGCACCTATTGGAAAACTGACTTTAGGCAAATTCCTTGTAGTCATTTTTTCTCTTTATATTTTTGAGTTTTTATGGTAAGTTTTAGTGTGAATTCTTCTCTAAGAGTGTTGGAGAGGAGATAAGTGAGAGATTTCTTCTTCCTACATTTCCTAAGAGAGGCTACAAGGGATTTGCTTTCAGAAAGAGTTTCAAATAAGCGTTGTTTCTTTATTATTGTTGTATGAACTTTCTTTTCTATATGAAATTTGTATTTTGTTATATCTTTCTCATGAAGTGTAATTAGTTTCCTTTATCCTCCTTACTCTTAGATATGATGAAATGAAGAGATAATTTGGATGTGTCAATGTTAAAATATAAAATAAATTGTGATGGTTTTTCAACTCCATTCTTAATTTACTTTTCAATTTGTTCAATTGAATTCTTAAAATATATTATGAAGCATTTGATTCGGGGAATAGTGTATGAGTTCTACAACATAGCGGGAATCACATTTAATTCCATGAAGGAGTATTTTGTTCATGGAGTTAAGTGCAAATAATTAGAGAAATATACATTGTTGGGTGTAGAATTAGAGATTTTAGGGTGACAGACTAAAGTCCTTAATTCGATCTTAGTGTTTAAGAACTAAATCGAGAGTTAGCCTTTAGGAGAAGGGAAGTGAGAGCTCTTGAGTGAGAGCCAGTATCCTCCTAGCCTAGCTACAGATTTAGGGACTAAACCTGAGATTAGCCAATTATTTTCTATAACACTGAATCAGAGTAGAGATATAAAATTGCTCCTATTTTGCACAATACATATTTAAACCATTTATCTCATCACATTTTACCAAAACACTCATTGTAGTGGGAAAGATATTTATTCATATTATAAAACATCCATCACATAAACATAGTTTAGTAGTTACTGTTTTAATTTTTGCATTTAAATTTTGCAAGTATTTAATAATTTAGTTCTGATAGTATCTCAAACATTTGAAATTAGTGACAGTAATTTCATTTTATTTCTGTGAATTTCTTAGTTAATTTATCATTTCAATTTTCAACCTTCCTGATGGGATTGATATTTGGGACTTAAATAGAAAGTCTTGTATTACTTGATAATGATACATATACTTGCGTACAATCCCAATATTAAGTGTTTAACATTATAATACATAAAATACCACATCAAGTTTTTGGAATCATTGTAAAGTGGAGTCAAATTTATAAATTTTACACAACTATATTTACCGAGATCAAGTTTTTGGCGTCGTTGTCGGGGAAGGTAACAATAAATTAAATAGATTTGGTAAATTAGGAAATTTAGAGATAAAATATAAAAAAATCAATATATATATATATATATATATATATATATATATATATATATA
>JXCR01132202.1:94814-106562 GCA_002079205.1 Phalaenopsis hybrid cultivar
TATATATATATATATATATATATATATATATATATATATATATATATATATATATATATATATATATATATATATATATAAAATAAAAAATTCAAAAAATATATATATAATTATATATTTAAGAGTATTTTTAAGAAAACTTTCTTTGCTTATTATATTTGTTTATGTGAAATATTGGATCTGAAAGTTTAGTACCTAACGATTCGAAATTAATATGTACTATTAGAAAATTTTAAAAACAACAAAAAAAAATTAAAAATGTGAAGAAAATGGCAAATAACTTAGATAATCAAATAAATGAAATTTGACAAAGACCTTTAAAAGATTATGTTAATCCTACAACCGATGAACTTCACTCAACTATTCAAAATCTTAATGTTGCTGCTAATTCGTTTGAGCTTAAACATGCTATTATCCAAATGGAACAAAATAATTAGTTTGGAGGAACACCTACTGAAGATCCTAACTTACATCTTGCTAGTTTTCTTTAAATTTGTGCTACATTTAACATGATGGAGTGTCTAATGATGTTGTTAGGCTTAGAATTTTTCCTTTTTCATTAAGGGATAAAATCTAATGATGATGTTAAGCTTAAATTTTTTCCTTTTTGATTAAGGGATAAAGCTAAAGCTTGGTTAAATTCATTAGCACTTGTATCTATCAGAACTTGGGGAGAACTATCACTAAAATTTTTGGCTAAATATTTTCCACCCTCGAAAACTACTAAGCATAGAAACGATATTACATCTTTTTGTCAGTTTGAAGGGGAATCGATGTATGAAGCCAGAGAAAGATTTAAGGATCTCCTTAGAAAATGTCCACACCATGATTTACCAGATTGGTTAATAATTTAAACTTTTTACAATGGATTAGTCTAAGATCTATTATAAGATTGCTGAGGAGGAGGATCACTAATGTCAAAACGTTTTGATGAAGCATACTCTTTAAAAGAAGAAATGGCTACTAACAATTTTCAATGGCCCTTTGAACGGGTAAATCCTAAGAGAGTAGCTAGTATTCATGATTCTGATGCAATGTCTGTTTTAGCATCTCAAATTGCTGCTATATTGAAAAAGATTGATCAAATTGGAGTGAACAATTCCCAAATGCCACCAGTATTAGAGGAAAATTCACTAGGGCAGATAATTGATACTTAATCATCTTATGAAACTTTGAATGTTATAAATAATCAAAATAACAATCCTTATTCTAATTATTATAACCCTGGATAGAAAAATCACCCTAATTTTAGTTGGAATAATTGTAATAATTTAGTGAACCCCTCAGGAAATTTACATTACCAAGGAAATCCTAATAATTAACCTTATCATCCTTCTGGATTTAACCCTAACCCACAAGTTAAGGAAAAGAAGTTAACGATGGAAGAAATAATGTTGAATATGGAAAATCAAATACAAAATCAAGGGTCTGCTTTTAGAAATATTGAATATCAATTAGGATATATTGCTACTGCACTTAGTAACAGACCTTCATGAAATCTTCCGAGTACTGTGGAAGTTAATCCAAAAGATCAAAATAAGGAGAAAATTAAAGCTATTAAATTACAAATTGGAAAAGAAGTTGAAACAAGAATCCAAAGAGAAATTGAAGTTGATGAGGAGAAGAAAGAGACTGAAAGTGACCATAATGAAAATGAACAAACACAAGCTTCTTTAGAAAACCACTACCTTTGTTTCCTCAATGTTTGAAACAGAAGAATAAAGACAAATAATTTATCAAAATTTTGGAAATCATTAAAAAGTTAACGATAAACATTCCTTTCATTGAGGCTTTGGAACAAATGCTAACTTATGTGAAATTTATGAAAGATATACTAAACAAGAAAAGGAAGTTTGCAGATCATGAGACTGTTGCACTCAGTGAAGAGTGTAGCGCTATTATTCAGAAAATATTTTCTGAAAAGTTAAAAGATCCTGGTAGTTTATAATACCTTATGCAATTAGTGAAATTTTTTTTGGAAAAGCCTTATGTGATTTCGGAGCTAGTTCTACTACTGTAACTCTTCAGTTAGATAATCGATCAATAGCTTATCCTAAAGGTGTTATAGAAGATATATTAGTAAAAGTGGATAAATTTATTTTTCCTATAGACTTTATAGTATTAGTGATTGAGGAAGATAAAGAGATTCCTATTATTTTAGGGAGACCATTTCTTGAAACAGGGAGAGATATGATAGATGTGCAAAAAGAAGAATTAATAATGAGAGTTAATGATCAAGAAGCAACATTTAATATTGCAAAAGCTATGAAATATCCTGCAATTGGAAAAAGGTAATGATTGTTTTAGGATTGAAGTTACTAATTATCTAAGTAATGAGCACTTTAAGAAAGTGTTTGAAGAAAAAATAACGTAAGAAGAATTTTGTGAGAATGAGAACAAAATAAGAGAATAGAATTTAGATTATATTTAGGACAAATTTGAAACTTTAGATTTGTTGGAAAATAATAATAAAAATCTTATTCCTTCAAGTATTGAACCACGTGAACTTGAACTAAAATTATTACCTACCCATTTAAAATGTATTTTTAGGAGATTCATCTATATTTTCTATTATTGTATCTTCTGAGTTAGCAAAAATTCAAGAACAAAAATTAATAGAAATGTTGAAAAGATATAAAACGGCTTCTGGATGAACTTTAGCAGATATTAAAGGAATTAGTCCTTCAATTTGTATGCACAGAATTCTATTAGATGATCAATACAAACCTAAAGCTGATCCTTAGTGGAGATTAAACCAAATAATGAAAGAAGTTGCTAAAAAAGAAATCTTAAAATAGTTAGATGCTGGAATTATATGTCCTATTTCAGACAGTGCTTGGGTGAGTCAAATTCACTATGTTCCAAAGAAAGAATGATTGATTGTTGAAGTAAATGAGAAAAAAAGAATTATTATTAATAAGACAAGTTACTTGTTGGTGAATTTGTATAGACTATAGAAAACTAAACATGGTCACCATAATAGATCACTTTCCTTTACGTTTTCTAGATCGAACGTTTGGCTGGAATTACTATTTTTTAGATGGATGTACTGGGTATCATTAAATTCCAATTACTCCCGAGAATCAAGAGAAAACAACATTTACAAGCCCTTATGGAACATTTGCTTTCCGTAGAATGTCTTTTGACTATACAATGCACCCGCGACATTTCAAAGATGTATGATGTCAATTTTTAGTAATTTGATTGAACATGGAATGGAAGTATTTATGGATGATTTTTCTGTATTCGGGACTTCATTTAAATTATGTTTAAATAATTTAGAAAATTTTTTGGAATTATGTGAAAAAATCAACCTAGTACTAAATTTGGAAAAATGTCAATTTATGGTTGTAGGAGGAATTGTACTTGTGCATAAAATTTCTGAAAATGACATGAAAGTAGATCCAGCAAAAATTCAAGTTATTGAAAAATTACCACCTTCTACTAGGTTAGAGCGGTAAGAAGTTTTCTAGGACATGTCAGTTTCCACAGGCATTAAATAAAAAAAATAAAAAATAACTAAGTTATTATGCCAACTTTTAGAAAAAGATACAAAATTTGATTATTAATGAGGAATGCATAAAAGTATTTGATTTATTGAAAGAAAAATTAATCATTGCACCTATAATAGTTCTACCATATTGGGTGAAACCATTTGAAATAATGTGTGATGCTAGTGATTAAGTTATTGGAGTTGTTTTAGGAAAAATTCACTACTACTTAAATTTATGTAATATATTGTGCTAGTAAAACTCTAAATGATGCTTAAATTAATTGCACTACTACTGAAAAAGAGTTAATAGCTATTTTCTATGCCATTGATAAATTTAGACCTTATTTGATTGGAATCAAATGTATAGTGCATACAGATCATTCTGCTATCAAATACTTGATGCAAAAGAAGGATGTTAAACCAAAATTAATTAGATGGATACTTCTATTACAAGAGTTTGATTTTATTCTAGTTGATAGAAAGGAAAATGATAATCAAATAGTTGATCATTTGTCTAGACTGAAAAAAGAAATATTAACTAATTTGAAAATGAAATTTTAGAAAATTTCCCTGATGAACAATTATATAATATTGATATAATGAATATATCATGGTATCTATAATGTAAGTGATATTATACCACCAGATATTAAGAATCAACAATTAAAGAAATTTATATATGATTCAAAATTCTATTTTTGGGATGACCCATATTTATATAAATAATGTATAAAATTTATATATGATTCAAAATTCTATTTTTGGGATGAACCATATTTATATAAACAATGTAAAAATCTTAATTATTATGAGGCGTGTGTCATATGAAGAAACTCAACAAATAATTGAAAGATGTCATGATTCTAATATTGGAGGACATTTTAGAACAAATAGAACTGCACATAAAACTTTGCAAGCTAGATTTTATTAGCCTACTCTTTTTAGAGATGTTAATGAATATATTAAAACATGTGTTCAATGTCAGTGAGTAGGAAATATTTGTCGAAGAAATGAAATGCGTCTAAATTACACATTGAAAGTTGAATTTTTTGATGTGTGGGATTAGATTTTAAGGGACCATTTATGCCTTCATTTAGAGTTGTTTATTATATGTCCAAATGGAATAAAGCTATTCCTGTACCTAGATGTGATGCTCCGAGTGTTTTTAAATTTTTTTAAAAATATATTTTTACAAGATATGGAATGTTTAGAGTTCAAGTTGGTTAATAGTAGAATTCAAGTTGGTTGGTTGAAGTGGAGGAATGCTTCGGGACTTTTGTGTGATAGAAAAGTACCGCTAAGACTGAAAGGAAAATTTTATAAGACGGTGGTGAGACCTGCAATGCTCTATGGCGCTGAATGTTGGCCTTTAAAAGAGAAGCATAATAATAAGTTAAGTGTTGCCGAGATGAGAATGATTAGGTGGATGAGTGGCTTTACACTTAGAGACAAAATGCGGAATGAATATATTCGTGATAGGGTTGGTGTAGCTCCTGTGACAGACAAAATTAGAGAAAGTCGTCTTAGATGGTTTGGTCATATTAAACGTCGACCATTAGATGATCCGATTAGGAGAGTAGATGTTTTAGATTCGACTTGTGTTAAGAAAGGCAGAGGTAGACCTAGGAAGACTTGGGCTTATTGTATTAAAAATGATCTTAATTTATTAGAACTAAATGAAAATATGACACTAAATAGGACGCAATGGAGAAAAAGGATTCATGTGGCCGAGCCCACGTAGTGGGATTAAGGCTTTGTTGTTGTTGTTGTTTGTATGGAATGTTTAGAGTAATTATTACAAATGGAGGATCCCATTTTAGGAATAAGAGAATCGAGAAATTAATTTAAAAAAATGATATTGTGTATAGATTCTCTATTGCTTATCATCCTCAGACTAGCGGTCTAGCAGAGATATTAAATCGTAAAATAAAATGAATTTTAGAAAAAACTGTAAATCCCTATAAATTGGATTGGTCTGCTAGATTAGATACTGCATTATGGGCATACAGAACTGCTTATAAGACTCCTATTGAAATTCCCCATATAGACTTATTTTTGGAAAAACATGTTACTTACCAGTAGAATTTGAGCATAAAGCATTTTAGGCTCTTAAGGAATTTAATTTTAATCTAAAAGATGCTGGTGAGAAAAGATTGTTACAACTTAATGAACTTGAGGAGATTAGAAATGAAACATATGATAATGCACAAATCTATAAAGAGAAATAGAAAATATGACATGATTGGAAAATTATTAAAAAGAAGTTTGAACCTGGACAAGAAGTTTTATTATATAATACAAGATTGAGATTATTCTAGGAAAACTGAAATCCAAAAGGTTAGGACCATTTAAAGTAATTAAAGTCCATCATTATGGAACTGTTGTTATTAAAGATCCTAAAATTGGAAAGATATTTAAAGTTAATGGGCATCAATTGAAATATTATTTTGAAGGACACATACCACAATTTAAAGAATTTTTGATGTTAAGTCACCTTGATTAAACAATGGTACGTCGGGCTGACGACGTTAAACCAAGCGCGTTGTAGGAGGCAACATATATATATATATATATATATACCATGGGTGGCGGCTGGTTCATCTGTTGCTCTGCTAGGGTTTCGGCAGAATGGCCCTAATTGTTGTTGTAGATGGCCAAATCCTTGCTATCCCTTTAGTTTCAACTGGATTTCTCTCCTCTCATCACTAGTTTTTGCAAGTTCTATTGTTCTCTAATCATTTACATCTTCATGGGTTTTGGCTTTTTCAAATTTTATTATTCCATTGCTTAGCCCCATTGTTTTGTTGTTTTGTTTGTCTGGTTGCTTGGGGTCTTCTACCTACTGTGTGGTTGGTCTTGTTACTTGGATTTCACTCGACTACTATTTCTCTACTGTACTCCTTCATCTACTTCTCTGTTACTGGCAATTGACAGCTCAGGGTCATTTTTATCTCTGATAATAGCTCTTTCAGTGATGTCTGACCCTAATACAATTGATATTGCCACCAATATTCAGTGGGCTAAGGCCACTTTTGCTGACATTGTTGGGAAAGGATCTGAGAAAGTTCAGAATCCTGATGATTTGGTTTTTCCTCAAGAATATCATGAGGGTAATGACCCTCTTGTCAAACCTATATGCAAGAAAAGTGGGAAATTGGCTATCTACTTTACTGAAGAGGATCTTAATGGTCTTACTGAAAGTTACAAATTCACCTTAATTGGTAAATTTCAACTTGGCCATCCTAAGATGGAATATTTGAGAAGATACTTTTATGGATTGAAATTCAAAGGGGCCTGGAAAGTAAGCCTACTTGATAGTAGGCATATCCTTATTAATCTCTCAAGGGAAGAAGATTATGCTAAATTTTTTCTAAACAATCTATCTTGATTGAAGGAATCTCAATGAAACTTTTAAAGTGGACTCCTAATTTTGACCCCCAACAAAGAACTTCCCATTGTCCCCATTTTGTTTAAGTTACCTGGACTTAAACTACACTTTTTCAACCACAAAGTCCTCTTCAACATTAGCAAAGCTTTTGGAAGACCTTTGAAATTGGATGCCCCCACTTTCAACTTATCCAGACCTTCTGTAGCCAGAATTCTGATTGAAAGAAATATCACTTTGCCAGCTATGGAGGAAATTTGGTTAGGCACTGAGCATAGTGGATATTGGCAAAAATCATAGCAGAACAAAGACCTTAGTATTGCCATCACTACAAAATTTTTGGCCACACTGATGAGAAGTGCTTTAGACTTCATCCCAACCTCAGAAGGAAGCTCCCCATACCTCATTATGAGGAATTAGAATCACATGGCATTGAGTTGCCAACTGCTGCTGGATTTGTTGTTAATGCTTCTGATTTGCCAAGGATAAGGACCCAAGATGACACTGTACTGGAGTTGGCTGAATTACCCCAAGATATGGCAAAAGAGGATGTGGTACCAAATAACCCTCCCCAAAATGGTCTAGAACCATTGACTGAGCAACTTCACCTCCTGCCACAGTCTACTCAAGTTGAACAAACCCAATGTACTGAACTTCCTACACTCCCTGCTGATCAAGAGATAACAACTATTGAGATATCAGAGGAAGACCATTTGATTTTGCAATTAGCTAAAAATCTTGAAGAAGGTTGGCAAATCCAGAAAACAAAAAAGAAGAAAATGCCTTTGAAATTAAAGAATTTACTCCCTTCCTCTTCTTCTTTGGAGGAACCCCCCCCNTTGCAGACAAAAAATTCAATGCAGTGTCCTTAAAGTGGGAGACCAATTTATCCATTTGAAGCTTAACTTCAATTACTATAGTGGCTTTGCTACTGTCATTTATGCTGGCTGTACAACAACTGCTAGATAAGAACTCTGGCAACAGTTACAAGAGTTCAGTACCTCTATAAGGGATTTCTGGTTAGTTAGGGGTGACTTCAACTGCCTCTCTTCAACTAGTGAGAAGAATGGTGGGAGATCTCCTGATATCAATCTAATGAACACATTCAATGACAACATTCAGTCTGCTGGTCTTTTTGATTTGGGGTTTATAGGCCCTAAGTTCACTTGGAGAAGGGGGAAGATTTGGGAGAGGCTTGATAGAGTTTTGGTGAATGATATTTGGTTTAGAGATTTCCTGCATACTTTTGTCCACCACTTGGCTATGACTGGGTCTGATCATAGACCCTTGCTTATTCAAATATCTTCCTCCTCTTATAAAACTAAAGCCAAATTCAGATATCTTAATATGTGGTCCATGCATGGGGATTTTCTCAATCAAGTCTCAATGGCTTGGACGGATGTTCATCATCACATCCCTGGTATTAAGCTTTGGCTTTTACATAGAAAAGTCAGTAAACACCTCTCAAATTGGAATTGGGAGGTGGTGGGGAACATTGATAAAAAAGTCCTTGAAGCTGAACAGAATGTTTTACAGTTAGAACAGCTCTTATCCTCTGCCATAGGGTCTGAAATGAACCTTCAATCTGCTAATGAACATCTGCTGGATCAAATCAACATGCAAGAGGCTTTCTATGCTCAAAAGGCAAAAAAAATTAAGTTTTGTGAGGGAGATAGGAACTCTAAATATTATCATGCTTGCATCAATTATAGGAGGAAATGCAACACAATTCACAAAATCCTTTCTCAGGAGGGTCACTAGATTTTCAATGTTGATGGTATAGCTGATGATGTTGTTCAATATTTTCAAAATATTTTCAGATAAACTCCATCCTCTCACCCTGCCATTAAAGATACATTGTTTGATAAGGAAATGGAATTCACCAAAAGCCTGTCTCTCACTGATATTTCTGATGAAAAGGAAATTTGGGAAGCTCTAAACTCTATTGACAACACAAAAGTTGCTGGTCCTGATGGCTTCGCTGCAGATTTTTTAAAAAAGGCCTGGCTAATTGTGAAGGGTGAGGTCATTGCTACCATCCAAAGCTTTTTCTGGGAAGCTGATCTCCCTAAATACTTTTCCTCATCTACTATTACTGTGGTTCCCAAGGACAAAACTCCTCACAAATGGGAAAATTTCAGACCCATTAGTCTCACTTCTGTTATATCTAAGATAATCAGCAAAGTACTTGTTCATAGATTACAACCTCACTTAAGGAATCAGTCAGCCTTCATCAAGGATAGAATTATTGTTGATAATGTGCTCTTGGCCCAAGAGTTGGTATTGGATTTGGACATAATCACTAGAGGAGGCAACTTAATTTTCAAATTGGATATCAAAAAGGCATATGACACTATCAGTTGGAAGTTCATTGAGCAAGTTCTTATTGGTAGAGGTTTCTCCCCCTCCTTTATCTCTCTAATCAACAGATGGTTGACTAATAACTTCCATTATATCTTCATCAATGGATCTTCGCAAGGATTCTTCAGTGCTTCTAGAGGTATAAAACAAGGTGACCCCCTTTCCCCTGCCATGTTTATCTTAGTTTTTGATTACTTATCCAGAAGCTTGAATGAGCTGGCATCCAGGAAACCCCACTCCCTTTATAGCCACAGATCTTCCACCTTAATCAATCACTTGGCTTTTGCTGATGACATCATTATCTTTTCAAAAGCTTCCAAAACTATTGTTAGATTATTCATGTAGAGCTTGGAGATCTTTCAGGATGCCTCTGTTATGAAGTTAAATAAGCAGAAGTGCATCTCCATTTTCAGTAAATAATGCAAAAGTGAATTAAAGACCTAGGTTTCTGATTTCACTGGATTCACAAATAGTCATCTTCCTGTGAAATATCTGGGGGTACTTCTTATCAAAAGAAGAACTAAAAACATTCAATTTGATCACATATTAGAAAAGATTCAAAGCAAATTACAAGCATAGGAGAATTCATTTTTATACAATGGGGATAGGATAACACTCCTGAAAAGTGTTCTATCTGCTATTCTATCTTATCTTCTACAAATGAACATCTTGAAAAAGTCTTCTCAGAGATTATTTGAAGGGATCTTCAATAGATTTTTTGGGCTGGTAAAAGGAAGCAAAAACACTGGACAAAATGGGCTAAGGTGTGTAAACCCTTCGAGGAGGGTGGGTTTGGCTTCAAGTCCTTCCCCCAAATTATGCACACTAATCTATGCAAACTCTGGTTAAATCTTAGATCTCAGTCCTCTTTTTGGGCTGAATTTCTATGGGGAAAGTATTGCAAGCATCAACACCCCACCCAACTCTCTGTGGGTTTAGGGGATTCCCCCATCTGGAAAAAGTTGTAACAGATTAGGGAGGAAGCTGAACAAATGTATTTTTGGGAGATTGGTGAGGGCTTGGTAAACATCTAGTGAGATAATTGGTCTTTGGAAGGTTGCCTTCTTCATGATCAAAATGTTCCAGCCTCTCCAATGCTTGTGAAGGATCTTTGGGAACATGATAAGTGGAATCTTACTCCAATTCTTCCTTTCTGCAACCCTTCTCAAATCTCCAATATCCTAAAACTTTCTGTAAACCATGGAGTAAAGGACATAATTGCTATAAAAAAGAACTTAATCTCTTGTCAGCCTCCCCAACTGGTGGTGCATTGGGGTCATACAATCTGGAATAAATTTCTCACTCCCTTCATGTCATTTTTTATATGGAGACTCTTCTTAAAATCGATTCCCACTGATGATATATTGAAATTGAAGGGTCTGAGAGGTCCCTCTAGATGCCATTTCTGCCTGTCCAATGAGGAAACTATTACCCACCTTTTCTTTGTCTCCCCTGGGTACAGGATGGTTGGTCTATTGTGAATGGTAAGCTCAATGTCCCAACTATGAATCTAACATGTGAGGTATTTTATAATTGCTGGTCTGATTAGAGGGGATTCAATCTTCAAGACATTCCCTATATTGTGGCTTGATTTATTTGGATGGCTAGAAACCAGTTGATGCAAGATAATTCCCATTTAGAATTTATGAAGGTAGGTCTAAATTGTATTGCTTTTATACAAAAATTGATTAAATTTAAAAATTTTGAAGCTGTGTTGGAGCTAAGCCCATCTTTCAATCCTTCCATTACCAAAGTCTTGAAAATTTGTTGGACTCTTCCAAAGCTTGGATGGACAAAAGTTAACACTGATAGTAGCTATAAATCTCAGTCTGCTGGAATTGGTGGTGTCTTCAAGAATCATGAGGGGAGGTGCATCTTGTTTTTTTAATCTCCTGTAAAAGGTTTGGATTCCCTTGAAGCAAAATGTCAAGCTGTCTTTTGGGCCATCAACTTAGCTAGATCTTGCCATTTCAACCAGCTATGGGTTGAATCTGACTCCTTGCAGCTTATTAACATTTTCAATGGTTCTTATGATACCCCATTGAATTTAATCAGCTGGATTTCTGGAATTCATCAATTGCTTAAGAGTTACTCTATTAAGCTCTCCCACATCCACAGAGAAGGAAATAGACCCTCCAACTGGCTGGATAGAAGGGGTCTCTCTACTGAAGAACCTTTAGTGAGCAGAAGGATTCCTCCCCCACTGGATTTCCTTTTATCNTAAGGGGTCTTTCTACTAAAGAACCTTTAGTGAGCAGAAGGATTCCTCCCCCACTGGATTTCCTATTATCCAGTGCTCTGCTACCTCTCCCATATATCAAATAACTCCTTTTTATTGTTTTTGAGAGGTTGCCTTCTATTCTATAGCCCCCCCCCTTCAATTTTCTTTTGTATTAGGTTTTTTTTCATTAATGAATTGGAGCTTGGTTCCTTATTCAATATATATATATATATATATATATATATATATATATATATATATATATATATATATATATATATATATATA
>JXCR01132202.1:120317-152310 GCA_002079205.1 Phalaenopsis hybrid cultivar
CCCGCCGGTCTCACCGTCGGCGGTGTTGAGGGCACCATCGGCGAGCATTTAGAATTTAATTGCTTGGAATCTCAGGAAAAACCCGTCGTCGGCAGTGTTAAGGGCGTCGTCGGCACCCAAGGCAAAAATTGCACAGTTTCGCTTTTGTCCGAATGCGTTCCAATTTTTTTATGGTCCAATTGTTATGATGATTCAAGGTTAAATATGAGTAGTAGAGTTCAAAACTACCAAAAAAATAACGATAATTTCAAATAAAAATACTATAATCGCAAAAAAAAATAAAGATAACTATGGGTTGCCTCTCATAAAGTGCTTGGTTTAACGTCATCGGCCCGATCTATTCAGGTATTATTCAAGTTGACTGATCATTAAAACCTCTTTAAAATTTAGTGTTTTATCCTCAAAATATAGTTTTAATATGTGTCCATTTACTTTAAATCTATTCTCAGTCTTTTGATCTTCAATTTCAACAGCTCCATAAGTATAAACTTGAGACACAGTAAAGGGTCCTAACCAACGAGACTTCAATTGCTCAGGGAATAACTTCAGCCTTGTATTGTAAAGCAAAACTTCTTCACCTTGTTCGAAGTTCTTCTGGTTAATATTTCAATCATGCCATAACCTTAGTTTCTCCTTATAAATTTGGTTGTTATCATATGATTCATTTCTTAATTCTTCCAATTCATTCAATTATAACAATCTCTTCTCACCAGCATCTTTCAAATTATAATTGAATTATTTAATCACCCGATATGCTTTATGCTCCAATTCTACTGGTAAGTGACAAGTCTTTCCAAAAACCAGTCTGTAAGGAATCATTCTAATAGGAGTTTTATAAGCAGTCATGTAAGCCCATAATGCGGTATCCAGTATAGTGGACCAATCTACTCTTCTCGGATTTACAGTCTTCTTAAGTATTTGTTTAATCTATATTAGAAACTCCAGCTAACCCACTGGTTTGAGGGTGATAGGCAGTAGAGATTCTATGAATATTAAAATTTTCTGTCATTCTCTGAATGTATTTATTCCTATAATGGGATCCCCCGTCAGTGATAATCATTCTTGGCATTCCGTATCTAGTGAAAATATTTTTCATTAAAAATTTTAAAACACTTTTAGCGTCACAATGAGGTAAAGCTTGTGCTTCAATTCACTTTGAAACGTAGTCTACTACAATTAATATATATAAGTTCCCAAAAGAAGGAATAAATGGTCCCGTGAAATCTAATCCCCAAACATCAAAGATCTCAACTTCTAACATAAAATTCAAAGGCATTTCATTTCTTCTAGATATATTGCCTACTCGCTGGCATCGATCACAAGTTTTTGTGCATCTGTAAACATCTCTAAAGATAGTAGGTCAATAGAATCCAGCTTATAAAATTTTATAAGTAGTTTTATCAATCTCAAAATATCCTCCAAATTTAGAATCATGACATTTCTGAATGATTAGCTCAGTTTCTTCATAAGGTACACAGTCTTCCAAATTCAGAATCATGACATTTCTAAATGATCAGCTCAGTTTCTTCATAAGGTACACATCCTCATAATAAGATCCTTACATTGTTTATATAAATAAGGTTCATCCCAAAAATATGCTTTCGCATCATGAATAAAGTTTCTTTGTTGTTGCAATGTCAGCATAGGTGGCAAAATATTACTTACAATATAATTAACAATATCGGCATACCATGGTATTTCTCACTCATTAATATTATAAAGTTGTTCATCAGGAAAACTGTCTGTAATTTCATTGTTGGTGTAAGATAATTCATGATTTTCTAATCTCAACAAATGATCAGCAATTTGATTATCAGTTCCCTTTCTATCAATAACNTAATCTACTCTACTAGGGTTTACAGTCCTTTTAAGGATTTGTTTAATCTCTCTATTAGAAACTTCAGCTAACCCACTAGTTTGAAGATGATAGGCAGTAGAGATTATATGAATAATATTAAATTTTTCTGCCAATCTCTGAATATATTTATTTCTAAAATGAGATCCTCCGTCAGTGATAATCATTCTACGCATTCCGTATCTAATGAAAATATTTTTCATTAAAAAACTTGAAACACTTTTAGCGTCACAACAAGGTAAAGCTTGTACTTCAATCCACTTAGACACGTAGTCTACTGCAATTAATATAAATAAGTTTCCAAATGAAGGAATAAATGGTCCCATAAATTCTAATGCCTAAACATCAAAGATCTCAACTTCTAACATGAAATTTAGAGGCATTTCATTTCTTCTAGATATGTTGCCTACTTGTTGACATCGATCACAAGTTTTTATATATCTATAAACATCTCTAAAGATAGTAGGCCAATAAAATTCAGCTTGTAAAATTTAAAAGCAGTTTTATCAATCCCAAAATGTCCTCCAAATTCAGAATCATGACATTTCTGAATAAAATTTAATAAGTAGTTTTATCAATCCCAAAATGTCCTCCAAATTCAGAATCATGACATTTCTGAATGATCAGCCTTGTAAAATTTTATAAATAGTTTTATCACTCCCAAAATGTCCTTCAAATTCAGAATCATGACATTTTTGAATGATCAGTTCGGTTTCTTCATAAGGTACACATCTTCTCATGATCAGATCCTTACATTATTTATATAAATAAGGCTCATCCCAGAAATATGCTTTCGCATCATGAATGGATTTCCTTTGTTGTTGCAATGTCAGCATAGGTGGCAAAATTTCACTTACAATATAGTTAACAATATCAGCACCATGGTATTTTCCACTCATTAATATTATAAATTTGTTCATCAAGGAAACTGTCTGTAATTTCATTATCAGTATCAGATGATTCTTGGTTTTCTAATTTTGACAAATGAACAGCAATTTGATTATCAGTTCCCTTTCTATCAATAACCACAAGATCAAATTCTTGCATCAAAGAATCCATCTAATCAACCTTGGTTTTGCATCCTTCTTTTGCATTAGATATTTAATAGCAGAGTGATCAGTATGCACAACACATGATCCATCTAATTAACCTTGGTTTGAAATTCTTTTTTTGCATCAGATATTTATTAGCAGAGTGATCAGTGTGCACAACACATTTAGTCCCAATTAAATAAGATCTANATGATCGGTATGCACAACAAATTTAGCTCCAATTAAATAAGATCTGAATTTCTCTAAAGCATACACAATAGCCAGTAACTCTTTTTCAGTAACATTATAGTTAATTTGTTCATCATTAAGAGTTTTACTAGCGTAGTATATAACTTTAAAAATCTTTTCATACCTTTGTCTACCACAGCTCCAATAGCATAATCACTAGCATCACACATCAGTTCAAATGGTTTCTCCCAGTTAGGACAGCTCTAATAGCATAATCACTAGCATCACACATCAGTTCAAATGGTTTCTCCCAGTTAGGTAAAACTACAATAACATAATCACTAGCATCGCACATCAGTTCAAATGGTTTCTCCCAGTTAGGTGAAACTATAATAAAGGGTCGTGATTAATTTTTCTCTTAATAACTCAAAGACATTTAAATAGCTTTCAGTAAACTCAAATTTCTTGTCCTTTTCTAAAATGTGATTAATTTTTCTTTTAACAACTCAAAGGCATTTAAACAGCTTTCAGTAAATTCAAATTTCTTATCCTTTTCTAACTATTCACTAGCCTCACACATCAATTCAAATGGTTTCTCCCAGTTAGGTGAAACTATAATAGGGGCTGTGATTAATTTCTTCCTTTAATAACTCGAAGGCATTTAAACAGCTTTCAGTAAATTCAAATTTCTTGTCCTTTTCTAAAAGACATTTAAACAGCTTTCAGTAAATTCAAATTTCTTGTCCTTTTTTAAAAGTTGGCGTAGAGGTTTGGTAATTTTTAAAAAATCTTTAATAAAACACCTGTAAAATCCAACATATCCAAGAAAACTCCTAACCTCTCTTTACGTTAGTAGGAGGTATTAGTTTAGATATAACTTGAATTTTTGCAGGGTCTGCTTCCATACCAGCTTCTGAAATTTTATGTCCTAACACAATTCCTCCTGCAACCATAAATTGACATTTCTCCCAATTCAGAACTAAATTAGTTCTTTCACAAAACTTTAAAACTTTTTCAAGATAATTTAAGCATGCATCAAATGATGTTCCAAATACAGAGAAATCATCCATAAATACTTATAATTCATCATCAATTAACTTACTAAATAAGGACATCTTACATCTCTGGAATGTTTTAGGTGCTTTACATAATCCGAAAGGCATTCTTTGAAAAGCAAAAGTTCCAAACGAACGAGTAAATGTTGTCTTTTCTTGATCCTTAGGAGCAATACGAATTTTATGGTAACCGGTATATCCATCTAAAAAATGAAAATATTTGTGCCCAACAAGTCTATCTACTATCTGATCTAAAAAGGGTAAAGGGAAGTGATCTTTTCCTGGTGGTAGTGTTTAATTTTCTATAATCAATAAATACGCCACCCAGTAACTTTTCTGATAGGTATTAATTCGTTGTTTTTCTTTTGTGTCAACAGTCACTCCTCCTTTCTTAGGAACACAATGAATTGGACTTGCCCACGCACTATCTGAAATAAGATATATAATTCCAGTGTCTAACCATTTCAAAATTTTCATTTTAATTACTTCTTTCATCATCAGATTTAATCTCCTTTATGGATCAACTCTTGGTTTATATTGTTCATCTAATNTGTAACAGTATAATTAATTTGAGCATCATTAAGAGTTTTATTAGCGAAGTATATAACTTTAAAAATATTTTCATACATTTGTCCAAGAACAACACCAATAGCATAATCACTAGCATCACACATCAGTTTAAATGGTTTCTTCCAGTTAGGTGAAACTATAATAGGGGTTGTGATTAATATTTCTTTTAATAACTCAAAGTCATTTAAATAGTTTTCAATAAATTCAAATTTCTTGTCCTTTTCTAAAAGTTGGCATAGAGGTTTAGTAATTTTTGAAAAAATAATAAAACACCTGTAAAAACCAACATGTCCAAGAAAACTCCTAACCTCCCTTACATTAGCAGGAGGTGTTAGTAAAACTCCTGTAAAAACCAATATGTTCAAGAAAACTTCTAACCTCTCTTATTTTTAGCCATCTAAAAAAGAAAACCCACTACCACAGGTTAACAATTTTGGTTTTTAAAGCTATAGTGTTACTTGAGGACAAGTAACGTTTAAGTTTGGAGGAAATTGATCTACTTTAAAATTACCTATTTTTATGCACATTTTACACCCATTTTTAAGGATATTATGCTTTAAAGACTGATATTTTGTGTGTTTTTGGTTACAGGTGCAAAAAAAAGAGTTTAAGAGCTAAAATGAGCAAAAAATATATAAAAAAGGAGCAAAATGGGCCAAAACGAAGAAAATTGTTAAAATCAGCCGAACTGTCGCCTAGGCCCCATGCTAGATGAAGATTGCGTCTGGTGTCTATGCGCGAGAGTTTTCTCCCCTAGGCGTCAGAGTCGATTTCTAGAAGATGCGTTGAATGAATATGAAGTTTGAAGAGATGTCTGAAGCAACCTTGGTGATTTTCAAAGCTCTATATATAGGGATTAATTCTAAATGTCAAGGGGAGTTTTAAAGTCATTTTGAGAAAAGGAGGCACCCCTATATAGTAGGCGTCCTCCTTAGTGAGTTTGTGTGAGTCTTTGTGATTTCTGGAGTATTGCGAGTCTTGTAAGAATCTTGTACGAGTCTTGTGGAGTCATAGAAGTCAGAGAATTTCAAAGGAGTACTTGGGGAAACATTTCAGATAAGTATTTGTATCTTTTTCTTTAAGTACTGTACTTTAGATTTGAGTTTTATAAATTTGTTTTATTTTGTTATCGTTATGTGTTCTAAGTAGTTTTCTTCTTTCTCCTTGCAATATGAAGCAATCAAGTGGTGGGTTTGATTTGTTTCAAATTTCATTTTATTTCATAATTTTGTGATGGTATTTTCACTGGTTCTTCATTTACTTTGCAAATTTGCCACTTGTATTGTTAAAATTTGTTGAGAAAATTATAGACCTGAGAGAGCTAAGATTTCTATAACTAATGAGTATCACATTTCACATGGAAAAAGCCATTTTGATCATCCAAAGGGGAGTGCAAATAGTAGAGAGATAAGATTTGATGGTCATAGGATTGATGTTTCTAGGGTGACATGCTGGATTTTCTTATCAATTTGGTCTAGATTTTGGAACTAAAGGTCACTAGCAGGTCCTATAGAGAGGGCACGTTGGGTAATCTAGGAGTGAGTGACTAGAACCTACCCAACATTGCTATACATATCAACACCATCTTTAGACTAGCCAATGTTCTTTATACACTGAAAGAAGTAAAGTATATGTATGCTCCTATTTATCGCATACATCAGTTAAACTTCTAAACATTTGCATTTCTACACTGATTATAGATTATTTACAAGGAGAAAGTCTCTTTAAATATTTTGAATTTTCTAATTCTAGTTATTTTTAAATTTATGCATTTAATTTTAAGTTGCACTTGTAGTAATTAGTAAATTGTATTTCATACTTGAATTACTTTCATATTTTCCTAGATTATATTCTACTGTTTAAATTAAATGTTTATCTTAGTCAAATACATAAAGTTACCACCTTCCCTGTGAGATCGATACTGAGGTTTTTAAATAAAACTCTACATTACTTGAAACGATACGTATACTTGCGTAGTACTCAGAGTGTGTAAATTATTTTCTAAATTTTATAACATATTAGCTGCTAAATTTAAATTGAGTCAAGTTTTTGGCCATTTTTTGGAAGTTAAATTTCTGCGTAATTGTGGGTCAGGTCAATGCCCCTTCATCGGTAGGGTAATGCCTTCTAGGGTAAGAAAATGCGGACACCTGACGTTCTTGGCTCCACGACTATCCTCTAAAATAATGGGTGGAGGGGATGCTCTGTTGTTGCATCTGGTGACCATGCAACAAGTTTCATAAGTGCTTTAGTGGTGGGATTTCTTGTTTCCCATAGACAGTGCCAAACTGCCGCGTAAGAGAATTTGTAGTGGTAGAGTGGTTAATTAATGTCTTAGCTTTGCATGAGAACTCAGATAATAGAAAATGACATACATATATACCAAAAGATTTTTATGTGGAAAATTAAGGGAAAAAAGTACTAACATGACATAGTTGAAGAGATCCATTATAAGCTGACGATTACTTGCACTCACTTAGCCTCATGTGTGAATGGATTACATAACCTCTTAAGCAACAAATTCAGTCAGTGGAAGGACTTGTAGCTCCTTGATAAAAAGTGTCTCAAGAGGAGCGATTATCGAGACTTAAATTCATCGTCTTCAGGGTCGACACGATGTCCGAGATGATGGTGTAGCTTCGTACCGTACTTCATCCCAAGGAGTAGGCGACAACTTATGATGGTTTAAGGTGGTTAGTGGTGGCGGTTGTTGGAGCCGCCAAAGGCGATGACGACTAGAGTTTGCCCGAGGCAGCAACTGTCAGTTTTGGCCGGAGGGCGGTGACTGTCGGAGTTGGATGGAGGGTGACAATGGCCGGAGTTGACCGGAAGTGATGGCAGCCGAAAGCGGTGGCGACTGTAAGAGACGATGATTGGAAGTGATGTTGAACTTTAGCTCATTCTCCAAGTTTGATCTTTTTCAGGCTTCAAGCTTCAACCCCCTCTCGTTAGTGGGGTTAGGCTTTATTTATAAAGTCCCGACTGTATTTAAGGAAGTAATCCAAACCACGCTGTTCAGACCACCCAAAAAGATTCCTTCTATCAGACGACATTTAATAGACATTTGAGTATTTTAACGATGTAAAAATTGAGTGATCTTAGACTCGTTAGACTCATCCTGTTTAGATGCTTAATTCAGCAGTGAGCTCGCTAGATTCAAAATTCATTTAACTTTCCAAAACTGTTGAAAAACTTTCAAAATAGGTTTAATGGCNACAGACGACATTTAATAGACATTTGAGTATTTTAACGTTGTAAAAATTGAGTGATGTTAGGCTCGTTAGACTAATCCTATTTAGATGCTTGATTCAGCAATGAGCTCGCTAGATTTAGAATTCATTTAACTTTCCAAAACGGCTGAAAAACTTTCAAAATAGGTTTAATGGCTTTTTTGTGTGTTTGATTTGACTTGGATTGTATCGATTTTGGTACCACTAGGCCTGTCTCATCAAGTTAGACACTTTAACTATAAGTCTGTTGAAATAAGAATTATAGATGATTTTTAATTAAAGTTTTGATTTTTCTTGCTAGAAAATTGTCTCAAGATTTATGTCGGATAATGAAAATTTGTTGAAGACCTATGTTCATGTGTGTGTGTGTGTATAAAAGTTGAAGTTAAGATGTTAGACATGTAAATTCACAGGGATTGTGTGTTGTATATATAAAACTTCTTTAAAAACTGAATATAATTTTGAGAATATAAACAAAAAATAATCCTCCCTTCTAGTTGATAATCTTTCAACTAGTGGTGTAAGTGAGCTAAGCTGCCTTGCGAGCTTGTTTAGCCTTAGCTCGATAAGTGGTTCGTGGGTTGAGCTTAATGAGCTAACAAACTAAGCTCAAGCTAGGCCCCAACCAACTTGTTTGCTTATGAGCCGACTCATTTTAAAAAAATATTAATACAAAAAACTCAAAAAAATATTAAATTTCAAAACTTTACTTTTAAATTTATGAAATATTTTNGTGTAAAAGTTGAAGTTAAGGTGTTAAACATGTAAATTCACAGGGATTGTGTTGTATATATAAAACTTCTTACAAACTGAATATAATTTTGAGAATATAAACGAAAAATAATCCTCCCTTCTAGTTGATAATCTTTCAACTAGTGGTGTAAGTGAGCTAAGCTGCCTTGCGAGCTTGTTTAGCCTTAGCTCGATAAGTGGTTCGTGGGTTGAGCTTAATGAGCTAACAAACTAAGCTCAAGCTAGGCCCCAACCGACTTGTTTGCTTATGAGCCGACTCATTTAAGAAAATATTAATACAAAAAAACTCAAGAATATATTAAATTTCAAAACTTTACTTTTAAATTTATGAAATATTTAAAAGAAAATTAATATTTTATTATTTATTTTATTATTTATCTCATAATTCTTCATTTTATTTATTATTTTATCATCACACTAATTTAAATTATTATTATTATTATTATTATCATTATTATTTTCAAATGATTCAAACTTATTGACTTAAAAACTTGTGCACAAACACAATTAATTCATACTAAAATCCAAGCCGAGCGTGCTGGACTCACTCGTTTACGCCCTGCTCTCAAGAGATGATGCCGTCTTCCTCGAACATGATCGACTTTGGGTCTGGTTCATCTATCCTAACCCACTGATCCGAGAAAGTTCCTAACCCATTCACAGACCGTCGGAACCAGGCCGTCTTTTACGTTCCGCCATCCCCGGCAAAGTTAACCGACCTTAGTTCTCCGCTGCTAACCCTTTAGATAGGAGCCGAGACGGATTTTGGGAAGGGGGAAGGGGGAAGGGGGAAGGGGCAAGGGGGAAGGCGGAACTGGAGCCTGGATTCTCGTCGCAAGTGAAGCTTTAAAAATTTATCATCCAGACAAGTGTATTTCTGCCATTCCCGGCAAAGTTAGCCGTCCTTCTTATTTCTCTCTCTCTGTATATTTTTCTGGCTGAAACCTAGGGAGCTGTTTGGTTCAAGGAGGGAACTCAGGTAGGATTTAGTAAATCCTGTAAATCCGTGTTTACTATTTGTTTCACATTTGAATTTTTCTTCTGTTTGTCATTTTTCATTGTTTTTCGAACAAGCGTTTACAACTTGTTTCAACTGTCAGTTTTTTAGACCAAACCTTATCTGAAGTGAAATTTAGCAGGACATTGTGACAGATTCTATTCTAAGAAGTTTGATTTCTTTTATTGGTGTTCGTACTAGTTTATATGTATATAGTATCGGTTAGCTTAGGTAACTTGATATTATTGCATGAACTTACCTCTTCTAATGCTAATATTCCACTTGTGGATTCAAAATTATTCTTTTGAAAAAGTGGTACAATCAGGATAATCTCAAGTACCGGAGGATTGCCAATTTGACTGCCTAAGGTGTTTGGTAGTTTATAGTAGGATTTATCACCAGATTTACTAAAACTAAGTTTCATGGATTTATGAATTTTTGGATTTAGCCTCCCAAATTTTCCTTCAATTCGGCTTAAATCCGTATTTACTAAATTGAGAGGTAGGAAGGATTTAATGGATCAATGATTTACGGATTTACTAAATTCTGCTAACACTAAATCCTACTAGCAGCTAAACACCCAAGAGTTCATTGTGTTTATTTATAGATAAGAACTTGCCATTCTTAGTGATTGTTTGGCCTCAAGTAAGATCTAGCAATTCCCTAAATCCGTGAATCTATAAATCTATCCATCCCTTGGATTTAATAAATCCATATTTACGTTAAATCAAAGATAAAATTTGATTTACTAGATCTGAAAATTTGTCGAACTCCCACATTTTTGGCTGTATTTGTAAATTCAATGATAAATTCTATTAAAGGTCCCTACCACAACCCCTATGAAATCTTTTGAATAAGGTTGAAGGCCGACGTTATGTCACCTTTTAGCTTTCACTTTTTCCTGAAAGCAATGAGGCAAAAGGTCTTATAATTGTTTTTGTACTTAATCTAAACAACCGATGAATAATTAATTNAAATTTAACCATATCTTAGCCTTATCCCTTAATGGAAAAGGAAAAAGTCTAAGTCTAACAACATCGTTTGAGACTCTGTCATATTTAAAAGTAGCACACAGCTCTAAAAAACTAGCGAGGTGTAAGTTCGGATCTTCATTTGGTGTACCTCCAAATTGATTGCTTTTTAAAAAACTAGCAAGGTGTGATTCGGATCTTCATTTGGTGTACCTCCGAATTGATTGTTTTGTACCATTTGGATAATAGCAGTGGATCTTCATTTGGTGTACCTCCAAATTAATTGTTTTGTATCATTTGGATAATAGCAATTTTAAGCTCAAATTAATTAGCAGCTACATCAGGATTTTGGATAGATAAGTGAATTTCATCTGCTGTAGGATTTGCATAGGTTTAAGCTCAAATGAATTAGTAGCTACATCAGGATTTTGGATAGATAAGTGAATCTCATCTGCTGTAGGATTTGCATAATCTCCAGGGGTCTAGATTGGTGTTCATTCTTTATTTCTTGATTGTTCATATTGTTTTCTATTGTATCAAAATTTCTAGGTTCTCTTCTTAATCTTTTAATCCTTCTAATAGTGTGTTCTAATTCCGAATCGTAGGGTATAAGATTTTCAGGTCCAAATTTATGCATACAATTTGAAATCAGTAATAATAATATAATTAACTAAATATAAAAATAAGTTGCAATTCAAGTAAAATATTTTCTAATAATCCTAATTTGTCTGTTACTCTAATTGTGATTTTACTCATTCATTCCCCGGCAACGGCATCAACAACTTGACCGACGACTTTATATATGCTTAAAAATATAAGATAAATATGGACGTAATAAATATTCAATAATTGTAAGTATACGTATCGCGCAAGTAATATAGGGCTCTAATGGAGTCCTAGATATCGATCTCACAGGGAGTGGTTTAGAACTACAAACTAAGATTTTAGAAAAGCAATACTTTAATCGCAACAACGAAGTTCAATTTGCTTATCTGTAAATTAAAAAAAATATATAATTTTAATAATTAATAAATACTAATGATACTAATGAGGGTTTAAATGTGATATTCAATATATAAGAAAGCATCCTTCTCCTTGTCAAGGAGATTATAGAGGGTTTAGGATAATTTTAATAACTAATAAATAACTAATGATATAAAGTAGGGTTTACTAACTAATAAATAACTAATGATATAAAGTAGGGTTTAATTGTGATATTCAATATATAAGAAAACATCCTTCTCCTTGTCAAGTATAGTGAAATGAATAAGGTGAATTGGTTCAAAGTATATTGTGCCGAATACGAGCATACCTATTTTTTACCTTTTGGTCCAGGCATAAAGAACATTGACTAATCATACGCTTGTTTACTGAATCTGCGGCTAGGCTGGAAGGATACCGGCTCTCACTTCAGAGCTCCCACGTTCCCCTTACCTGAGGGCTAACATCTACACTTCAGCACCCNTCTATTGTTGGTGATAATGTATATTCAAAAATCTTTTTTTACTATTTTGATTATAGCCTGTTTTCTTTATAATGACATTGTAACCACTATAAATTTATGTAGTTCCTTATCATAGAATAGTAAGGGGGTTACCTACCTATATTTCTTAATAGGAGGCTTATACTGAGTAAATAAATAAATATATTTAATTGGAACAACCCTCGAGCTGTTCATTTTAAGGAAGTCAAGAGTGGGTCTTCTATGAGGCATCTCGTTCGTAGCTTTCATTCGAGCCAGAGAATGAGCGCGCGAGAGTGAGAGCAGAGATATGGATAGAGGTAAATCTCGTGCGTGCCGTAGCTAATCAAAAAAGAAAAAAAAGAAGGAAGGGAAGAGAAGGAAATGAGTGGAAGAGGAGCTTAAACAAGCTCACCCCAGGCAAATCCCAAAAACACCCCCTTGATTTGGCCAAAAATGGGCTAATGAGGGTATTTAGGGCATGCTAAATGTGGCCAATCCCAGGGATTTAACACCCCATGCATATCTCCTCAAACCCAAGGAGATCTTTGCCATTTCGGTTTGTTGGGGGGTGCATCAACATCAAATCAGCACTAGAAACAGGCTTTTTCACGATCTGAAAATGAACCGGCGCTTAGGCGCGCCGACCCTAACACTTAAGTGCCTAGTCTGACGCACTGGTATCAGGTCTCTGGCGCTCAGCCTGGTGCCTATGTGACAGGTGTGGTGTCTACTTTTCTGTCTTTTGGAAAAAGCAGTTTTCGAGCTGTTTTGGGTGCATAGGCGACGAAGATTGACTCTAGACTTCCAGAGGCTTGGTTTCAAACGTTCTAGAAGGCAGTTTGGGCGCCTAGGCATTATGCACTTGTTGGAAGCATCCAAGGGGAAAATCTTCTTTGGTAGCCGAAGTGACATTCCAAGAGAAGACAAAAGAAGACTCGACTAGGCCAGTTGTACTGGGCATGGTATGACCGAGGGGGGTGGCTAGCCTGCCGACACTAGCTAACTACAAAGAAACCTAAATAGTCCATATTGCCTGGGCATAGTTGAGGGTGTGGCTAGCCAACCGAAGCTAGTTAACCACAAAGAAGCCCAACCAGTCTAGATTGCCTGGACTCAGTTGAGGGGCGACCAATTGGTCGTAGCCAACCTGCCACAGGATACTTAGCCAGTCTAGATATACTAGACATGGTATGACCAATGGTGTGGTTTGCAGCCGAAACCAACTAACCACGAAGAAACTCAACCAGTTTGGATTGCTTGGGCATGGATGAGGGTGTGGCTAGCAGCTGGAGCTAGCTGACCAAGAAGAAGCCCAACCAACCCAGATTGCTTGGGCATGGCTAAGGGAAGTCCTGCCTGACCTCATTCATAACGACAGATCGATTTGTCTGACCAATCTTTCAAAATGACGAAATGATGAATTCCTCTACCTGATCTCAGTCGTAATAGTAGAGGAGGCTCGATGATGTCGTGTGACTCCAAGTCTCCTGCTCCGCCTCTCCTGAAAGGGAGCTTGATTGCAAGTCTTACTGATCCATTTGAACAGAAGCACCCATCACTTCAATCAGGCAGTTATATATTTGAAGGTATCCTAAAAGTGGCAATTGGCCAGTGACTCAACAGTTTGACCAAGTGAGAAGGCATGATCATCTCATTGACACATGTCTCCTGTTGTGCTCTCGCGTGAAGAATTAACTAGAAAGCTCTCGTAGAGTGCGACACCCATCACAACCGTCCAGGTGGCTATAAAGACCAAAGCATTTTGACCGAAGTGGCAATTGTCCAGTGACTCAACAGTGTGGACAATTGAAAATGCTCGATCATGTCGTGTGACATATGTCTTTCATTCTTGCATGTAGGATTTTAACTGAAAAGTCGCCTCTAGTCGCATGAAATAACTACCTTCAATTTGGCCATATTTGAATTGATAGATGTGGGAACTCAAATTTGGGCAACATCAGTTGTAATAGAAAAAGTGGGAGGAGATCTAGTTATCTTGTGTAACCCAAACTTCTATTATTCTCTCTCGATAGGAACTCGATTACGAGTCGGACTGGCTCCCATGGAGAAGTTGCACTCATCATCATAATCAGTTGGCTACATGACACAAAATATCTTGATTAAGGTGGCAGCTTGCTAGTCAGTTGAGATACTCTCGCTACCGAATCGATTATAAAGTCATATGGTTATGGAGACATTCAACCTAAATGGCTATGTAATCAGGAATGTCTGAAATGAAGATACACTTGTAAAAGAGTCAGTCAAAAAGGGCATATGGCCCGAGAGATATCGAAATCAAATGGATAACAAGCTGGATATGACAATATATTCTCATGAGAGAGCTGACTACGACGTCATATGACTCAAGAAATGTCGTAACACGTGGCTACTAGGGCCGTAAATGAGCCGAGCTTGAGCGAGCTCAGGCTTGGCTTGTGTCGGCCCGTTCGAACTTGCTCGTGTTCGAAATCGGCTTGTGTTCGAAATTGGCTTGTTAATAGTGTTTTCGTGTTCGACTCGATTTAAATATTCGTGTTTGTGTTTGACTCGAAATTGATTCGTTAAAATTAAATTGAAAAAAAATAGATGTAAAGTGTTGTATTCGAACTTGGACCAAATGTATGCAAAAGAAATCACTAACTACATTACCACACAAGGTGTTACGATTTAAACTTAGATATAAATATATATAATATATTATTATATAATATTTTTTTTATTTCGAGCTAAAATGAGCCGAACATGAGCAAACAAAGAGCTGTTTGTGTTCGGCTCGTTTATAATTCGAACTTTAAAAACTTATTCGTGTTCGATTCGTTTACTTAACAAACAAGCCGAACACAAACTATTCACGAGCAATGAGTTTTTTTGATAGCCCTAGTGGCTACGAACCTGAAAGTGTAAAGAGCGAGATGTTATCATAAGAAAGCCGACTGAAAGCTCATGTGGCTTGAGCAACAACATAAGATATGGATACAAAGCCGAAGACGTAAAAAAAACGAGATGTTCTCATAATAGAGTTGAGTACCATGTCATATGGCTCTCGCATCATCGGAATAAATAGTTATCTAAAGCTAAAAATGCTCTCATGGAAGAACCGACTAAAAAGTTGTATGGTTCGAGAGATTCCAGGTCAAATGACTATGAAACCCATTGTGCCTTGGAACGAGGTGTTACCATCTAGAGTTGGCCAAGTGAAAATGATACTTCCATTGATTGAAACATCATATAATCAGGGAGGTATGTACCCCAATCGAATAGTCTAAGGAGTATGTACCCTGACTATATATCAAATAGAATAGAAGATATGCATCCTACCTAGACACATATCAATTGACACAGGAGATATGTGTCCTGACCATGTATCAAATAGGATAGAAGGTATATATCTTGCATATGCATTAGATGAGTAACCTTACGACGAGATGGCCTGAGGTGACTCGCTCAAAATGTGTTAGCGCACAAAGCGATTTGAAAAGGAGTGATGCTTCCTTTGAAGGGTGTCGGTTTTGACTGATCGAGGGACTCTATCGAAAGAGCAAGCATCAAATATAGTCAGACATCAAAGTACTTTGACAAAACATGGACCGTTTGTAAACCGATATGACGTGTTTGACATGGCAGACAAAAGCAACCAAACTGATCATGAATATCAATGGGGCTAGATAACTAGGATATTACCTTCACATGCACTGACAAAGATAATTTGCTGGGGATTCCCCACCACATAGCAAGGTAGCTCTTGCTGGGGAGGCATCAGATATCTCATTAAAGACATGAATTAGTTAATCAACTGATATAATATGTCATTCGATGAGGCAGACCATAACAACTAGGTAGACTCATAAGTCCTACCATATTTTGCTTTAAGCAAGCACTAGCGAAGTAACTTTCGCTGAAGATCCCTCAGAACTAGCGAAGTAGCTCTTGCTGGGGAAAACTCAACAGATATTTTCCGCGAGAATTGACTATGGCAATTCTCGTTGGGGAAAGTACCCGGTCAATCGCCAGACATCAAAAGTGGCTCTGACTAAAAACATAGATCAGATAGACAATCGATGAAATCTAAAATTGATACGACATGCTACCTTGACAAGGTAATAAAAATTGCCCGAGTTAAGAATATTAAAGAGGTTGGATAACTAAAACATAACAACCCTATAAATGACACTGCCACCAACGATTTTGGTAGAATAACTTATGTTGGGGAATCATCATAGTATCCAAGAATGGTTGGCCAAAATATAGAATACTAACCCTAAAGGTATTTAGCTCTCAGGCTAAACCCAGAAAGGGTGATAATATATTTTCAACAATCTTTTTTTAGTATTTTGATGATAGCTTGTTTTCTTAATAATAGCATTCTAACCATTGTAAAAATATGTAGTTCCTTATGATAGGAGAGTAAAGGGGTTACCTACCTTTCTTTCTTTATAGGAGGCTTATAGCCTGTCTGTATAAAGAAATAAATAAATATTTTTAATTGGATCAAATCAAAATAACCCTTGAGCGGTTCATTTTAAGGAAGTTGAGAGTGGGGCTTCTTTGAGTCATTTCGTTTGTAGCATTCATTCAAACTAGAGGATGAGCGCGCGAGAGGGAGTGCAGAGATATCGAGAGATGGAAATCTGATGCGTGCCTTAGCTGATTGAAAGAAGAAAAAAAAGAAGGGAAGAGGAGGAACCACAACATCATGAAGGAGTCTCACGTGTGGCGCATCTGTCGTGCCGAACCCTAGTCACAGAAAGGAAGGGATCAACTTCATGCGCTGCTGTTGTGTGAAGGAGAAGGAGAAGAAGCGAGCTAGTGTCGTGTGTGAAGGTGGAGAACTGAACGATGTCGAAGGAAGGAAAAGGAGGAGGCGACATCGAGGGTTGCACTATCAGATTGAGTAATGATAGAAGGCAGAGGAGGAACGAGTGCTCGCAGTGAGTGGGATAGAGATTTTGAACGAAGCTAAGGTGAGTTATTTGAAACCCTTAAGTTTGAAATGTATAAATTTAATTAATTAAGTAGGTTATAATGTGAACATTTAAATTTTATGAATATAGACATTATAGTGGAAGATCGTGTGTAAAGGACTATTGATTTGAGCAAATATTGATAAGGTAATTTTGGGTTATACTCTTTTAATTAGCTAATCATATGCATATTTAAGTTTATTCTTTTATCTGTTAATAGTAGATGCATTTGAAATCATGACGTAATTTAGTGAGAGAGATATAGTTTCTAGATCGTGAGACAAATTATTTTGAAAGATAACACATATTTTAATTAAAGTTAAAGTTTAATTTACTTAATTCAAATTTAATATTAATAAAATATTAATTCATAATAATAATTAAGATTGTAGAACATTTGAATCTAAAAGGTCTGAAGATAGGGAGTTGGTGAGATGAATAAGCAAGATAAGATGAGTAATTAGGTTTTTGTTTGTATTAAATTAATGTTTTATTAAATGAGTATCTGCATTATTTATTAGTTTAAAATTAAATATTTTTCTCATTTCTTACATTTTGAAAGATTTAAATATGTTTTACAAATATGAGGAAAATAACTGACAGGTGAAAGTACATTTTCAATAAATTTTAATTGATATGAAATGATAATTAAAAGATTAAACCATACATGATTATCTCCAGATGGTACTGACAGAGGATGTAATGTACCTGTTCACGATAAATTAAAAGATAAAGATGTACATTCAGGTGTAAATTTTGAGAGTATCTACATTTACAATTTTGAGAATACCTTCGGATATGACGGCAATTCTGATATGATTCTCAAAAAGCTTAAAAATGGTAAATACTTAAATTGAAATGATAAAGAATAAATTTAAAGTAAAAGTTTACAGTTTTATAAAATAATGAACTGCAATTCTTTTGGTCATTTACGCATAGCTTTTTTTTTTATAAATTTAATGCTTATTAAGATATTAATTGCTCACTAAGTCAAAATTACTGATGAATTTAATGCTTTATTCTAGGAAAATAAACTGTATATTGATATGTCTGACATGAGAGACTTAAGTTTATAGGAGGATGACTATAATTGATAGGTACTCTATTATGCTTCCGTGATAATAGTTTCTTTTTGTACTATTTACTTAAGAGTGAAGATACTGTTGTGTGTGAATTGAGATGTTTACTTGTAGATTATGTTATTATTTTTGGNTAAACATTATAGTGGAAGATCGTGTCTAAAGGACTATTGATTTGAGCAAATATTGATAAGGTAATTTTAGGTTATACTCTTTTAATTAGCTAATCATATGCATATTTAAGTTTATTCTCTTATCTGTTNCAAACATTATAGTGGAAGATCGTGTCTAAAGGACTATTGATTTGAGCAAATATTGTAAGGTAATTTTAGGTTATACTCTTTTAATTAGCTAATCATATGCATATTTAAGTTTATTCTCTTATCTGTTAATAGTAGATGCATTTGAAATCATGACGTAATTTAGTGAGAGAGATATAGTTTCTAGATCGTGAGACAAATTATTTTGAAAGATAAGACATATTTTAATTAAAGGTAAAGTTTAATTTACTTAATTCAAAATTAATATTAATAAAATATTAATTCATAATAATAATAATTAAGATTGTAGAACATTTGAATCTAAAAGGTCTGAAGATAGGGAGTTGGTGAGATGAATAAGCAAGATAAGATGAGTAATTAGGTTTTTGTTTGTATTAAATTAATGTTTTATTAAATGAGTATCTGCATTATTTATTAGTTTAAAATTAAATATTTTTCTCATCTCTTACATTTTGAAAGATTTAAATATGTTTTACAAATATGAGGAAAATAACTGACAAGTGAAAGTACATTTTCAATAAATTTTAAATGATATGAAATGATAATTAAAAGATTAAACCATACATGATTATCTCCAGATGGTACTGACAGAGGATGTAATGTACCCGTTCACGATAAATGAAAAGATAAAGATGTACATTCAGGTGTAAATTTTGAGAGTATCTACAGTTACAATTTTGAGAATACCTTCGGATATGATGACAATTCTGATATGATTCTCAAAAAGCTTAAAAATGGTAAATACTTAAATTGAAATGATAAAGAATAAATTTAAAGTAAAAGTTTACAGTTTTATAAAATAATGAACTGCAATTCTTTTGGTCATTTACGCATAGTTTTTCTTTATAAATTTAATGCTTATTAAGATATTAATTGCTCACTAAGTCAAAATTACTGTTGAATATTCTAGGAAAATAAACTGTATATTGATATATCTGACATGAGAGACTTAAGTTTATAGGAGGATGACTATAATTGATAGGTACTCTGTTATGCTTCCGTGATAATAGTTTCTTTTTGTACTGTTTACTTAAGAGTGAAGATACTGTTGTGTGTGAATTGAGATGTTTACATGTAGATTATGTTATTATTTTTGGGTGTTTTGATATCTGTATGGTATATTTTGTGATTTCTTAGTGACTCTTTTATCTATATTGAAAATTTATAGAAATTTGTGAATAGTTAGTTAAATGTTAAAACTGTTCGACCGCAGTTCATGCTTAGTTAATTCTAAACTACCAGGTCGGGGCTTGACATAGTCACACTGTCAACCTTTTGAATCACCATTATCATTATTATTTGCTTCATTTGAACCATTAATCTTGTAGTTTCTACAAATTCTCATATATGTTGTGAGCTTTTCTAAGCAAATGTTTAGTGCCTTGTTGGATTCTGTTTATGCCACTTTAGTTTTTAATGCAAACTTATGGAGTTATAAGGTTAAATGAATCATGCCCATGACCAACTGTAAATTTCTCATTTTTGGAATTTAATTTCATTGCTTTTGTTGGCTTGCCATTTTATGATATTTTTGGGGTTAAATTATGTCAAATGAATTGACATGAAAATTAAGCTATACTAGAAGCTCTAATGCAGCAGCAATTGTGTAGAACCTTGCCCCTCAGTTTGTTTCAATTTCCAATCTGAAGTCTTTTATTTGCTCTTTTAATTTAATTTCATATGATCAATAGATGCTATGGTTGACCAATAGGTTGCTTCTTTTTTTTGATGAATCTTTTAGGGGCTGTTTGGGATAACTTTTGTTATTTGTTTTTTCTTTTTATTTTGTTTATGTTTTGATTTTAAACAAAGCATATTTGGCTATTTGATTAAATTATGATTTTCTTTTAAAAACACTCTAAACACTTCAAAGTTGATTCGAGTGTTTTCAAAAGAATGTTAATTTATTTTTAGAAATAAGAGAAGAAAAATATGTGAAAAATACAACAAACATGGTTTTAGAAACAAAACAAAAAACAAAAACAAGAGCACTAAAAAAGAAACCTTTTGGCATCTGTTTGATTTTTTTTTCTTAAAGGATGCTTATCCAAGATTGTATATTTAGTTTCCCTGTGTTGTACCTATCGGTACTTCTTCTCATGGGGAGGTAGTCTTTGCTTCACCTAGACAGCATAATTGTTATAACTTTATATTGATTATAAATTTTCTCTGATAATTTTACCAATTAACATGTACTCTATTGACAAATAGTTTTTACGAATCTGCTACAGTTTATGGTTAGCTGCTTGGCTGACAAAGGCTGTCCTCATTTCAGTTTTCCTCTGGTTATGTTAACAAGTCTTATGTAAGGTGCACTACTTCGAGGAATCATGGTCGAATTTTCAGAACAACCTCCCCCTCCTGGTGCAAATCTGCTACCACCTACTTCATATTCTTCAAATCCAAATCCTTCTTTCTCTTTTCAGCATATCTCTTCCACCAATACTGAGCACACTGGATATCCTATATCACCTTTTTGCCAGAACCCTAAACCACATTTTCAGACGACTTCTCCGCATGTTCCTGTTCATGAATTTTCACCTTTTGTTCAAGGTGTTGCTACACAGTACTTCTGTTCGTTACCAAACAATTTACGAACTCAACCTTGCAATTTATGGAACTCAGATTTGAACCAAACAGGCAATGGCATGGCTAATTCTTTCAGTCAATCAGATGGTCCAGTTAATGTGGTTAAGCCTTATAATCCAAATAGTATGGATCCGCATGGTACACTGAAGTCAACCTGCCCTGGTGAAAGTGATAAGGATCTCCGTTCAGTTGTTCAAGTTGCTGTGGATAAGGGGATAATTGAGCAAAAAGGTGATTCAGCTGGTAATGATTTATAATCCGAGGAAGATTTACATATATCTTATGTATTTACATATCTAACGCCTAAACTTTAATTTTTACATAAGTGCCATTTTTGTTTGCATGAAAAAGTGTATTTTTTTTTTCAAAAGTTAAAAAATGGTGTTTTTGATGTGGTATGAATGATTTGGTTGGTATAAATGTAAAAAACAGAATTTTGGTGTTAGATATGTAAATTGTTTCTTTATCAGTCACACATGAATATTAGTGTTACTTGTACATGTTTTTATTTTCTTCCCTAGAGTTTAAATACTCCAGCTCGTGCGCTAGAGACTCCAGTGACATTGAATCTGCAGCCCAAGTGGCAGTGTTTCGTGAGCAAGTATGGCTTACCCAGAATGAGTTTAAGGCTAGATACTTTTTGCAATATTAAATAAACAGTAACTTTGTTGTGCAGGAAATTACAACACAACAAGTTATAAATAATCAAAGGTTAGTCAATTTTCATCCTCAAGTTCCTGTTCTGGTCGTGTGTTTTTGCAATTAATTGTTTTGTTTCGTTATTTTTACTGTTATCTCTCATTGTTCCCTTCAGATTAGCTAAAGAAAAAAATGGGACTGTGGAATTTGGTCATGATATTCTGTCTGGACGGCATGACCCTAATTCACTGAAGGTGAGAAATGGTGTTTCCTCTCTTTTNCCTTCAGATTAGCTAAAGCAAAAAATGGGACTTTGGAAGATGATCATGATATTCTGTCTGGACGGCATGACCCTAATTCACTGAAGGTGAGAAATGGTGTTTCCTCTCTGTTTTTTTCTTTTTCATTTTCATTTTTTATTGTCTTAGCTTTTTTTTATATAGGAAAATTTACATACATAACACACAATTATTATGCATTTACATATCTCACACCTAAACTTTCATATTTACATGCATGACACTTTGGTGCTTACCTATGCATAAAAAGATGTATTTCACTTTTGAAAAGTGATAGTAGTGCTATTTTTGATGTGATATTAAAGATTTGAGTGCTATGCTGGTAAGTATAAAAGCTTAGGTGTGAGATATGTAAATAAATAAGAAGCGTGTTTTACGTGTGTATACTCTTACCTCCTGGTATTGCGAGAATTAATATGTCATTAACGCTGCAATAGGAACATTTATTGAAGATGACAAGTCAACACCGTGCAGAATTGTCGAACAAACGTGGAAAATTTGTCCATCAAGAGAATGGTTTGTTTTCTACATTACATCTTCCATGTAGATTGTCGGCCTTTATTTTCAAATTCAACAGTTCGATTTCGTGACATTCTTTGTTTATACTCATTTGAAGGATGCTATGTTGTTTAAATGAATTGATAATATTTATAATGTTTTTTCTTTGAAATGACATCTAAAGTTCAGGCACTTATTGGTAAATGATAATTTTATGAACCAAAATTCTACCATTCAGCAGGATTGTGGAACTTGATATCTTAAATTATATGTAGGAATTATAAATATCAAAACAAAACATAGAAAAATAAAGATATATAAAAATTATGCGTGGTGATATCATTATTTTACTGGAAGACCAATTTGTTGATGCAACATTATATTGTTTAGAGGTGGTTTTTTGGTGAAGCAATAAGCTCTCTCTAATGCTACTTTGTGAAATAGAACATGTTTCCAGTTGCGCTACTAAGATCCTAACAGAGGACAGGATTCTATGATAAAGAGAACTATTTGTTGCACTTGAAAGCGTTAACAGTTTCCTCCTGGTTGAAAAAGGCTTAGTCTGTTTAATAGCTCAAATTTTCTAAATTGAAGCACGTTTACTATCTTGTTCATTGTTCATCTGTTTTGGAATTACTAACACTCATATTGATTCATTTATTTTCGAGGGATAATTACATACATGGCAATTGAAACATTGCTATTTACAAAACTAGCATCCATGTGATTATTTTGAACCATAGAATTAATGCATTTATGCACGCCTTGAGCAAACCTTTGGTAATTTGATAAAAAGGAAAAATATGGGTTGATGTTCTATTGTGAATTTTGATATTTGCGCGAGAATTTGAAAAATGAATGAAAGAGGGTGCTGGTTTTGTAAATAGCAATATTTCTAGTGCCATGTTAAATTGCGTAAATGAAAGTTATAAATATCTCAGTAACATTAATTTTCAACTTAAGAATGAATGTCAATCAATGTTTACTAGTTAGATGTCCTTTACGTGCAGTAGAAATTATGAAAATAAAGAAGAAAACTTGGAAAAGCTCGTTGAATCCTGCCACTGACACTGGAAGGTTGATGTCTTGTGTTGTAGCATGTGTGATGATTTGATTAGACATTGTGCGAAAAGGATGACAGACATTAATANGCTATTTGATTAAATTATGATTTTCTTTTAAAAACACTCTAAACACTTCAAAGTTGATTCGAGTGTTTTCAAAAGAATGTTAATTTATTTTTAGAAATAAGAGAAGAAAAATATGTGAAAAATACAACAAACATGGTTTTAAAAACAAAACAAAAAACAAAAACAAGAGCACTAAAAAAGAAACCTTTTGGCATCTGTTTGATTTTTTTTTCTTAAAGGATGCTTATCCAAGATTGTATATTTAGTTTCCCTGTGTTGTACCTATCGGTACTTCTTCTCATGGGGAGGTAGTCTTTGCTTCACCTAGACAGCATAATTGTTATAACTTTATATTNTAATTAAATCGGAAATTCTCATTTTTAACTTGACCGTTAAAAAAAGAAAACAAAACAAACGAAAAAGGAGACTGATCCATTTTTAAAACAAAGTCAAACCAGTGAAACTTGAAATGAAATCATGAATGTATCGGTCCGAAGAGATTTAAAACTTGGTAAAAAAATGACTCAATCTCAAACAGAGATTTTAAAGCCTCAAAATGTAATTTGAACTTACACAAATAAAGCTTCAAAATGTGACGAGTAAAACTTTAAATATGTTTTCTAAACATATCACTAGAAAGTGCTCCAAGTACGGCTCACCAAATCAATGAACCGATCTTCACAACGAAGGTGAAAATTCACCACATTAAGATCTGCGGCCAGGGACAATGAAGAAGAAAAAAAATAATCCCAAACCAAATATTTTTAATCATAAAAGAACTAAAAGGAAAGACCCACGTCTAGGGGAAATGAAAAGAAAGCTAAATCCGAGCCAAATATAAGAGTTGAAAACATATCATAATTTAAGCTAAATCAAGCCCAATACATGGTAAACAAAGTCTACCAAAGGGAACAAACAGAGCGCATCTTTTCAACATTTATTGTAAACATAAATATCAGCAATAGAAACTTTGATAATTTCATTCCAATCATGCATTCGAACAAAGGGTAGCAAGATAAACAAGATATGAACCCCAAACACATTTTTTTAGCTCATAAATATAGTTTCCAGCATGTATTCTATCAAAGGGCAGCAAGAGATGCAATAAATGAGTTCCAAATATATATTTCCAGCTCATAAACATAATTTCCAGCATGTTTTCTATCAAGGGGCAGCAAGATAAACTAGATACGAGCTCCAAATATAATTTACAGCTCATATAAAAAAAAGATTTTCAGCATAGGAACAAAACTGGGCCCATCAAAGGGGTAAAACAGTAAAGATTTTAGCCGAGACATGATATCAAAAGGAGCCAAACCAAACCTAACATATGAGCAAAACAAATGCAAATTTCTCTTGCAAGAATCCATCTCAGAAAGAGTTAAAGCCGAACCCAATAAGTGAGCTAAATGAAATGTGATTTTCAGCTATTATGAAGCCAAGACCGAGCCTTCCAAATAGGCTAAAAAAAACAGAGTAGGTTTTCCAATAAGGATCCAACTTCAAAGAGACAAAAACCGTTCCCAAGCAAATGGTTTAAAACAACTAAAAAAAAACATTTTCCCTTAAAACTTCACATTTCAAGATATTGTGCCAACAGGTGCGTCATAAAAAAAAAGAATTCTAGCATGAGCTTAGTCTCAAAAGAGCCAAACCGAACACACCAAATAAGCTAAGTAAAATGCAATTTCCAGCTATCATGAGGCCAAGACCGAACCCTCCAAAAATGTGCTAAAATATAGAAAATTTTCCAACTAACATTTAATCCAACATAACCAAAACCGAAACCAAGGTAGCGGTAAAACAGAAAAAATTTCCAACATTTGTTTCAAACAGTGATAGACAGCATGAAATAGATGAGCTTGAGCCAATCATTCATTTTTGAACATGAGTAATAAAGGAGTTTGATAACCCATNTTAAACTTTTATTGTTAATTGTCCCTTCCATTCACTGTAGAGCACTCTCAATTAATACAGTTTATTCAATTTAGGCTTATATTTGATAATTGGATGCCAATTTAATTTAATGAGAGAATTGTTTGGGGGATGAAGGTAAATTCCATAAAGATTACATGATTTTGTCATTTCGAGTATATCAACGGACCTAGTTAACCTGTAAGTCTTTAAGCCGTAACATCTAATGATCCTAGTCAGTAGTCATGGGTTGCCTTCACTTACGTGACTCGTGCAGTTTAGGGCAAATGTGTGCCATGTCGATATGCTTTGAGGCTAATGTCAAAAATTCGCCGGCAAAGTGTTGTCCACAGTTTTTTTACTATATTGTTTAAAGGAAAATAACTTGATTAATTGTTGACACTAGAGGTCTTGGACATAATTGATAAGATCTTAGAGGAATAACATGGCCGTTCATTGTAGGGAGTTCTAGTTTGGCTTGGAGAAGTGCGTTTGAGTCAAATATGAGTTATTGGTTGGCGAGTTTGATTTTGATTAATGGGCTAGCTAACAATGTAGCTGACCTATTTTTAGATTGGATTTTGGTTTGCATCTATTACGGGACTCAATTTTTGATTTAATGAATGCGTTGGGTTCATATTGGACCGAGTAGTGTTGCTGAGATTTACATTCTTGGGAAGCTATATGAAAGAGACTTACATGCTAGAGGGAGAAGTAAGTACAAATGAAAGGCGATTTGGATTTTCCTTTTTATTTGAATAGCAGTGTTATGAATTATAACTCTAATAATTAAATGGCTTCATAAATTAGTATTTATAAATTTATATTTAAAGGTTCCAATGCAGCCCTTGTTTTTTTCTAATGTTAGAATTACCTATAAAGATGAGTCGTACGATCTTGTTCTATAAATGATAGGTTTTACTACCTCTTCTTATATGTAAAGTGACTTAGTTACTAAATTTAGTTATATTTTATTTTTTTGATGTAACATTTATTTTAACACACCTTTTGTGGCAATGACTAACAAGAACCTTTAGGTCAACTAGGAAGTATCAAGATCGAGCTATGGTCTTCAGTCTATCTACTTGATCTTGATCAACATAATAAGTTATAACCCTATGGGTGTTATAATAATTTAGTTCTTTGATGGTTATTTGGTCATTATTTACTTTTAGATAGCATGATTGTCATCTTGAGTAACTCGAAGATTTGTTGAAACTCTTGGGTTGAATTTGGAACCATTTGGAGGTTATGGCACATTGGCATGTTTTTTCATTTATTGATGCATTTATTTTTGCATTTGATTAACATTGTTTTTCATGTTTGACAATTATCATGATGACGATGAATCCACATCTCTTTGTATTGTTTAAACAAATTTTTGATGAGTTGGTGTCTTAACAATTTCACTTAGCATCAATAGGTTTATTGGTACATTGACAAGCGTATCATAGGTTTATGCATTATTTATGTAGGCTATCCATGGACGATATTTACTTTTGATACATCCTCTTGGGATATTATTGTAATCACAATTGAGGTTTTTTTTTTTGCCATTTTGAGTTTGTTCATTTTTGCTTTCATCAAAAGGAAAAAAATATATGTTGGTTTTGGATTTAATGCAACCAAATCTTATCTTCAATGCTATTTTTTTGGCCAATTGATGAAAATTGACTAGAAAAAGGTAGTGGTTACATGTTGCACTCTTGAAGATGCATTAATAAAAAAGATAGATTGTCATTCAAAAGAGAATAATGATATAAAGAGACAAATAATATTTTGGTGGAAGACTCTTTGAAATCTCCCTGGAGGAGAGAACCACCAAGGTCTACCTTTGACATTGCATACAAGAGACATTAAAACATTAATCAATTTAACCTGCTTTTCTAATCCAAACCGCTTTCTTATTTATAAGCATTCAAATACACTTTACTGCATTATTTCATGGAGAAAAGGTGGGGAAAAATATTTATGATTTGATTGCATAATCGATTGGTAGTTCGCTTAATTTAAAATATCTTTGATTATGAAGCATCCAAAACTTCCTTCATTGCATTGGAGCCTTAGTGGTAGGTAGTAGAGAGAGAGAGAGGATAACGACCCATCATGCTTTCAAACATATAAAAGTTAGTTATGCCCATATGAAAGGAGAGCAGTTCTATATTACTGCTTCCATGATGCTCAAATTTTTCTTTGATTTACCCTTAGTTGAAGATGGTGATGGTACATTTTTTTTTAATAAAAGGAAGTGGTTCTTTCAATATTTGCATAATGACATTGAAGTTTGAATTCTTTTCAAATTTAAGCAATGATTATGATAGCAATCAACTTCATCCATGATGCTGGTGATGATAATTGACCCATAACAATTTTCAAATTAAGAATTTTACTATGTATGGATGGTGATTGTATTTATTTTTATAAATTGATGATGAGAATGATACATGACATTTTTTTTATAGTTGTATTTTGATAGTCAACTCCTTGCATGATGATGATTTCACTTGTGAGGTATTTGTTGACCTCATTTTTGTGAGGTCTTTCCTTCCTCTTCATAGAGCCTAGGATCTAGCCATAGGACTTTTCTATCGACTATCTTAGAGGACTAGAACTGGGACCCACCTCTTTTAGAAATTCGAACCACTTCCTGATTCTCTTGTGGTGTCTCTCTTAGGTGGTCTCAAACCATCACCATTTGATCGAGTAGTTGTGTTCATGGACTATCATCATTTGGTCGATGGTTAAGGACCATCATGTGGAGGCCCAAAGAGAGATCCCGTAGGGTTTAAAATCCTTAGGACACCTATAATGACTTTAGTACAATCGCACACACAAATATTATAGTTCGCGTCACTTACACCTGTAAAGGCTTCACAGTTAATCAAAACATAAGTATTTTTGAAATGACCGATTAAGAATCCGAAATTTGAAGACAAATCAAATTTAACGCATTTTGGACCCGATCGTTGACAAGGCTGTTAGAACGACCCTTGATGACGAAATGAACTGCGCCGACACGTTCAAAACGTTAATTTTATCTAGAAATGACACCCATGTTGGCATAATTCCGCACACGAGTAAATTGCACGCAAATCGATGAATTCATCCGAACGACCCATATGACAAAATAGATTGCGTCGGCGTCCAGGTGAAAATGCACAAATCGAGTTTTTTTTAAATATTAAACATGATAAAATAATAATAATAATAATAATAATAATAATAATAATAATAATAATAATACTAATACTAATAATNTCTAAAAGGATGGGTCATAATTCTAGATTTCTAAGACGATCAATGGAACTCCTAGAGCTAGATCCTAAGACCCTAAGAAAAAAGAAATGACATAAAAAATGAGGTCAACAGGACTATATATCCGGGTGACCGACAGTAGCCTTCGACGTCCCTCGAGTATAAATATATAGTATCCGAGCCTAGGCTGACCCGAGTGCTTGCGGTTTTCTCTCTTCGGATTTTTCGTGTGATATTGTTGGAACTTTTAGTAAAACACNGCACAAAAGCCACTCCTCTCCTTTCAGACTTTACCCAAGAGAAAGCAAAACCCTTACAATGCCTCAAATACACACACACAGAATGAAGAAACGAGACACAAAAATTACAGCACCTCCCCCACTCAAAATAAAATTCGGCAAACCCTACGGAATTCCCCAAATGAGGTTTTTATAGCAAAAGAGGGAGGGGGAAGAATACCATCCCTCACCTGGGCGGTGAGCCGAGCCAAGAGAAGCGACAAACCTCGCGTGGGGAGAGGATGACAGAGGCGAGGCTTTGTCGCAGAGGAGCAGCTCGCGTGGCACGACATGGAAGCTTTTAGCCAGGGCTTCAGTGGGTACCGAAAACTTCGGCCAAGAGAGGAGAGGAGTTCGGCGAGTAAGAGGACAGTGGAGATTCGCGATTCGGGATGCCGATTGGGGAAGATTCGGTTCGGCCACCGAGGGATCCGCCTGGATTGCGAGCGAACGAGAGGGAGAGGAGAGCCGTGGGGCCGCTTGATCGGCTTCGGTGCGACCGATTGGAGGAGCTAGGGCACGGGCATGGACGAGGGGGAGACGAGCCGAGCGCAAGACCGATCCCATGGAGAGTTTAATCGTGCGGGAGAAGGGGAAATAAAGATTAAGGTTTTATAAATATTATATAATTAAAAATACAAGTATGAAAATACTTAATTTTTAAAGAAAAAATTTGATTTGCACATTTTAATTCGTGTGTGAAATAGTTGCAAATTGGATGTTCCTTCTAAGTAATTTTGACGTTTCGGAAGCACTGGCGCGGTTTAATTCGCCGTCGGAGGTCATTTTGACGAATTCATCGATTTGCGTGTCAATTTTCTTGTGCCAAAAATATGGCAATATGGGTGTCATTTCCTACCAAAATTAGTGTCCCGAATGCGTTGGCGCAGTCTATTTTGTCGTCGGAGGTTATCCGGAGAAGTTTGCATTTTCACCCGTTCTTTAGGCTTAATTGAAGTTTGATTTCGTGCAATTTTGTGAATTTTGTGCATTTGGTGTGTGTATGTGACGAAAAAGTCGTGACAATGTTTTCGTAAGGCTTGGAGTCCTATTAGGAACTTTTCCCTTGAGTTTTCACAAAATAGCCCATAACCGCTCGTTCATAAGACGATGTTCTTGTGCCAAAAATGCTAGACATCAAAGGAAAGAAAGAAGTGTCTAGAATTTCTAAAAGGGTGGGTCATAATTCTAGATTTCTAAGACGATCAATGGAACTCCTAGAGCTAGATCATAAGACCCTAAGAAAAAAGAAATGACATAAAAAATGAGGTCAACAGGACTATATCCGGGTGACCGATAGTAGCCTTCGACGTCCCTCGAGTATAAATATATAGTATCCGAGCCTAGACTGACCCGAGTGCTTGCGGTTTTCTCTCTTCGGATTTTTCGTGTGATATTGTTGGAACTTTTAGTAAAACACTCGTGGTCTTTTTTCGGGATCTTCCCGTATTTTTGGTGACTTTCTTTGAGTTGTCATTTGCTGTTTTTTTTGCTTAGAGATTTCCGTCGTGAGTCATTTGCCGATTTTCTCAAGTTTTTTTCGTCGTGGGTCATTTGTCGCTCTTTCTTGAGTTTTCCAGATGGTATTTCTTTTGTTGATACAATGCATGCTAAACTCATNGCTTGTTTTTTTTGGCCACTTGCTTGATTCGGTTTGGCCCCCTTTATGGCTGCCCCCCTGTTCGAAACATATGAAGGTGATTTTATTTAATTTTGGAACTTTGAAAGTTTTGCTTTGGGGTCTTGTACATGAGTAATAAAGGAATTTGATAACCCATTCTAACATGCATTTCGAGAGGGGCAAATCTCATCTCAAAACCACCATTACGTTACTTCCAAATATCTCAAGCAAGAAGAACAAAGACAGCCCACACATGCTTTGTGTTCACCATTTCTAGTGACTATCCATGCTTAAATTTCAAAATAAGCCTAAGCTTCACTTCCAACTACTTTTTATAAGAGAATGGAGATGCCTTTAGATGCTATTCGAAATAGTGTAAAATAGAAGAGGGGAGAAAAATACCACTTAATGCCGACTTAAAGCAAAAAAAAAATGTAAGAAAGATCCAATGAAGTGCCTCCCAAAGAGATCTTCCTAAAAAAAACTTCAAAAAATAGCAACCGACAAATCCTTTATACTTCCAGCACACCAGAAGCTAGTCAAACAGAAATTTCGACCGAGCTTTCTTCTTTGAGAAACAGCCACCAATGGATGCTCCACACCCCAACACACGAAAATCAAATTTTAGATAAGATGTTAGTAGAGCTTTCTNTATAAAAAAACTTTAGAAAATAGCAACCGACAAATCCTTTATACTTCCAGCACACCAGAAGCTAATCAAACAGAAATTTCGACAGAGCTTTCTTCTTGAAAGCTTTGAGAAACAGCCACCAACGGATGCTCCACACCCCAACACAAGAAAATCAAATTTTAGATAAGATGTTAGTAGAGCTTTCTCCCCCAAAACTTCCAACAGTAAAGAAGAAAGAAAACAGTCTCTCGGACAGCAAAGAGAAAGAACCAGCCTCACAATAGCACAAAAGCCACTCCTCTCCTTTCAGACTTTACCCAAGAGAAGGCAAAACCCTCACAATGCCTCAAATGCACACACACAGAATGAAGAAACGAGACACAAAAATGACAACACCTCCCCACTCAAAATAAAATTCGGCAAACCCTACGGAACTCCCCAAATGAGGTTTTTATAGCGAAAGAGGGAGGAGGAAGAATACGATCCCTCACCTGGGCGGTGAGCCGAGCCAAGTGTGGGAAGAGGACGACAGAGGCGAGGCTTTGTCGCAGAGGAGCAGCTCGCGTGGCATGGCTTGGAAGCTTTTAGATTCGCGATTCGGGATGCCGATTGGGGAAGATTCGGTTCGGCCCCCTAGGGATCCGCCTGGATTGCGAGCAAACGAGAGGGAGAGGCGAGCCATAACGCCGCTCAACCGGCTTC